>QKWP01000483.1:280573-296893 GCA_003550325.1 Gigaspora rosea | reverse complement strand
TTATGCACAAATTTGTGTTACTGGATTTTACTTATATAGTTTTGATTAATTAGTATATTGGAAGTCCCAGTATAGCATGAATGTATTTAAATACATGCACACGAATATATGCATATAAATGCGCAATGGTTCACTTTTGCCACAAATGTGCATATACAAGATCTGGGTATAATAAGCAACCAGAAAAGGTTTACTGTGAGAAGAAAAACATACCTGTTGTATTTATAATAGGCAGTTTAACTATTTGCTAAAACCACTTATTATTAACAAAGATCTTGTAGTTTGTGCCCAGGTCTAACTCATAGTGGGTCTACTACCGAAGAGAATCTTTTATACACATATTTATAGTATTTAATTAGATTTAGAATTGTTGGGTTTTGAATGTAATCTGAATATACTTAAAAATAGTTGGCAATCCTATTTGTATTGTTTTAGGATTTAATTCTGTATACGAATTGTTTCGGATATACTTGACCTTTATTTTTTCTTATCATTTATTTATAAACCGTATAGATGTTCAAATTAATCTAAATGGCAATTAATTAGTTGTGAAATTAAGGTTTTTAATAAAAATAATTAACAATTTATCATCGCGAAAAATTATTGGCCCTTGATTTTTTGCAATTTTATAGTTGATAAATTAGCCAATCAGATTTTAGTTATATTATATCAGGTGGGGGGAGGAGGGTAGGCCTCTTATTAACCTCAAATCACCTGATAAATGTCTATACCCTAATGTGCTAGCTCTATATAGCCTTATGTAACTTTTCTTTTATATTATCTTGATTTTTTATTATATATATCGACTTTCATTTAAAATTGAAAAGTGTCAATCATGTCAAAATTTATAAGAATCTAATAAAAACGCATTTTTTAAAAAATTGTAAAAATGTGCTATTTTAATTGACCACACCCCATATTTTAAAATATTTTGAAAAAAATACATACTAAATTCTTTTGAAAGATTGCGATTTTTTTAAAAAATTTCATATTAATTACAATTTTTTCAAAAGATTTCATTATTTAATTTCTTTAAAAAATTTTGTATATTTATTTTGATAATAATATATTAGAACAAAACAAAAATAATACAATTGTTTACTATATTTGAAAATTTAATATCATTTAGCAACTATTTATAAATTAGGTGCTCAAATACAACCTGCTACACTAGTACAAAAATAGATATTAGATAGCTCTATTAGACTAATGTACTACAAAAAATGCATTTTATACTATAGTAAAATAAACTTTAATAGAAAATGAAAAAAGATACTATAGCTAAAAAAATAATATAAAAAAAGAAGAAAAAATGAATAAGAAGCATCTAAAAAAGCCAAAAAAACAAACTATAAAAAACAAAAAAGTAAAAAATCCAAAAAAAATCTTTGTTAAAAAAATTTACAAAAAATATTTAATAAAAATTATATAATACTATACAGAAAAGTACTCTACCAAGTATTACTATAAATTGTCATATACCATATATTGCTGAAAATAAGCTACCTTTCAAAATAAGCTACTCCTAATTTTTTAATAAATCTATAAGCAGTTGCTAATATAAAAGTTTAAATAATTTTACTAAGTAATTTTTTTTTTGTTGTTAAGATAAGGTTTTGTCTTTATCTTTATTAATAAAATGTGTGAGATTCCTTAAGAGGTTTCTCAAATTACAAATTATTATACAAGAATTAAGACTCAGACTATAGATAAACTAATTCTATCTAAATTATCTGCAACCTAAATCTACTAGAGTAGTTAAAACTCACCTAGATTTGGATGTGGAGAATAGAGTTAGTAGGACAGTTATATTTGATCCAATTGTATGACCAGAGTTCCTCAAATTCAAATCAAATCAAATATTGAATTAATTTGAATTTGATCAAATCAAATTGACCCTGATTTGAATTTGATTTGATTCTAATATTTGAATTTGAATTGATTTGAATTTGAATTTTTAATAGTAATTTTCAAATCAAATCAAATATTTGTCAAATTAAATCAAATTTGGCCATATTTGAATTTGATCAAATCAAATATAGTCAAATTTGAATTTGAATTTATCAAATATTTGATTCAAATATTTGAAGATCAAATCAAATTGCGGAATCCTATGTATGACCAAATATCTATTTTTCTAAGTGCTAGCTCAAAGGGTGAGCAAGTATTTGTATTGTTTTCATGTAGTTGGTCTGGTAGACCGCATATACAGTTATAGGTATATAGAGCTTTGTTGTATGAGAATGTGCGTGTAAATTTAGTAAATATAGAATAAGGAGGTTGTTGTAACAGATTTTGTAAAGATTTCTAGTTTGCGAGTTTTATACAATATGGTTTCTATAACTGTTCATAAATTTTTTGTGAAATAAGCAAGAGGAGTTTAACAATAGTATTAGATGCATTTTTGTAGAAGGTATATTGAGATACAATGTTGATAAGTGATATAGAGATAAAACCCTGAATTGTAGTATAAAAAGTTGTAGTAATAAAGGATACAGGTTGTGTAAGGAAAAAACAGTAGTGTGTTATGATATTGTTATATAGTTGCTGTAGTTCATTAGATGTTATATCTGATAAGTCTGAAAAGAAAAAGTTTCTAATTGCATTTTAGATAATAGTTGATATATTGTTTGAATCTGGGCAAAGTAGACAGTGGAGTTAGTGACCTGTTTGATTGCATATAATACAAGTAGGATGTATTTGAAGAGAAGGGTTTGTAGAAAGAAAGTAAGAAAGGGTAGGAAGAGGACCCCGGACATCTCTCATATAGGTCATAACTGGATTTTGGCCAATTTTGATCTAATTTGCTGAAAACGACAAAATCTATTTATTTAAATAACTTTTGATCCAGTAATCAGAATTGAATGAACTTTTTTTTGTTAGATGCGCCTCACTGAGAGCTTCATTTTAAAAAAAAGTTTATTCAAAATGGACCACTAGATGCCAAGATAATTGCCAAAAACTGATTTTTTGCTTTTCAAATTTCGGGGGGTTTTGCTGAAATGCGTAACGTATGACCTCTGTACTACATGTCCGGGGTCCTGTAAGAAGCATATATAGCATACATTTAATTCGAAATAATTTTTGAGAGCAAAGTTGGAAATTGGTATAGTTATAGGTGCGCTTGTAGTTGTGATTAAGATATAGCCAGGTTGCATTTCAATCAATTTGTTGAGAAAGAGGAATAATTTGTTGAATTCTGTATTGAGAGGACTACATAGCAATAGTATGTGCATTGCAAATATTTTTTATAGCATGACGTGTTGGTTGTTCAATATTATGTTTTTTGTAAATAAAGTTAAAAGATGGGTTATAAATATTATGGTGCTGGAATTCTAGAATAGGTGAGGAAAAATAGCTTTTTGCAAGTTCATTAGCTTTATTGTTGTATTCATTGTTGCTATGTGTTTGCACTTTGTATAGTATAATATTGAGAGAGTATGATTTGATAAAATTAAGAAGAGTATGCCAGATAGTCCAGTAATTGTATTGTTACAAAACAGGTTTTTAGGATAGTGTAGTAATGTAGTACAGAATAGACTTCGTGAATGTATAATTTATTTCATATAGTTAATATTTCATTATTATATATTTAGTCATATTATTATTATATTAGCATATTTTATTATTGTATTATTATAGTATAAATATAGGAAAAGATTCTATTGGATAAAAGAATGAGGCACAGTAACTGCGCCACAATACTGCAGCTTGGTTATACTAGGTAACACAAGGTTATACCAACTAGTAACTTAGGTAATACAAGACGCGACACGGCTACCTCCAATTACCTCTACACGACTACCCCCAACTATACATGCTGGCAAAACCCGGACAAATTCCAAATAATAAAAAAACAATTGCTATTTATAAAAGATTAAATCAAATAAATAATCTTAATATTTTGTAAATATATTATTTATAACTATAAAAATATATATGATTTGTTTAAATAAAGATTATTAATAAAGTTTTTGAGATATTAGTAATACTAGAATTTGGGATTTGGGATTTGGGATGACGGACAAATCCCAAACTATAGTAAGTCGGGATTTTGCCAACATGTATACCCCCAACTACCCCCACACTAATACCCCTACTTACCTTCGCACATATATCCCTGCCTACCTCTATACAAATATCTCCACTTATCCCCACACAATATCCCTATCTATCACTACACAAATGTCTTGTTTACCCCAAACAAATATCTCTAATTATCTCTGTACAAATACCTCTAACTATCTCTACAATAATGCAGTAATTATCTCTAGTTATCTCCGCACAAATTAACAATAGAATTGTTACATCTCTTAGGATAGAAAAGTTATAAAAAGGAAGTATTTCTCCCTTTTTGCAAAAGTTAGAGTTCAATACCCTCACCTAGAATCTTAGCTTAGGATAATATCCTTACTCTCTTTATAATTATCTTGTAAAGTGTAATATTCCCCCTCTAGGGTAATTTCTACAGACAAGGCTTGTTACCATCATATTATTAAATAAAATTATATACTATCTTTATAACAAATCGTTTGCCTCCTGCTGTGAAGTAAAAAGTACACTTCACCTCCACCCCATGTATATTTATAAATACATCACTGCACCGAGTGGCCTTGTTACTTTGCTATATTCAATAAAAGAAGCCTATAGCATTGTAACAGTATGAATAAAGTTTGTTGTGATTGTAAGTATAGGAAATAAGTATATTGTATTTTGAAATGATGGATTGAGAATCAGTATATATGTTTATATTACTATTTCGAGGGCAAGTACAAATTGCAGATAGTATAGCAATTAGTTTAGCTTTGTATGAAGATGGCCAGTTTTGAATTTGTGCAGAGAAAGAATAAGAAATATTGTTATTAAAAACTTGAATTCATGCAATTTCTATAGAGTATCTTGGGTTGGAGATATTAATAACTGAACCATTAGCAGTGTTGTACATGGGACAATTTTGGACAATTTTGAACATTTTTTCAAATTAAAATTGCTTGAAATTTTATTAAGATAATTTTTTCACCAATAAGTCCAGCACTTAAAAAAATATATAATTATATATTTTTTTAAATAAATTTATTGATTAGTTAAACATGGAACATATACTTGGACGATTTTGGACAATCTTGAACGTTGGACATTTTATATAGTGTGGACGTGTCCTATGTACAACACTGTATCAGTATAAAAACAAAGATTTGAAAGTAGAGAATTAGATTGTGCTATAGATTGGAGTTTTGTAGTAGCTAAAGAAGTTAGAAAAATATCTAAAATAGGGTTGTTGTGTATTATGATTTGGGGAAGAGGAGGAGTATTGATGAAATGACGAGATGCAATAGAATATAGCAAATCGAGATGATTAGCATTAAGTTGAAGTTTGTTTGTAAATTGAGTATAGGTTTTTCCACCTAAAAATTTGGTGGATATAGTAGCTGATATATCTAAAGTGCAGGCATTCTGGATTCTATTTGAATTAAGGAAACATCCTAAGCAGGGGGTGCAATATATATTAGGAGTAGGGTATAGGGATGTAATACTATAATCAGTGTAAATATTCCAATATGTTATGGAAATAGTATTAGTAGTATAGTTAAATTGTCGAGCTTTTTTGATTATAATTTCCTGCTTAAGGTAGGAAATGAGCCAAGGTTTGGATTTAGGATTAAAGTGACCAGTTTGAAATGAAAGTGAATTAATATTAGAAAGATGTAAAGAGGAGTTAATATGACAGGTAGTAATATTGGATAAAATTTTGTTTTCAAGTGCAAAGAACCAATTAGGTATTTTTTCTGGTATAAGATTAAGAATTCTAGGAGAAATATGTGACCAAGATAGAAGGGTTGTATTATTATAAGAAGTAAGTTGCTCTAGAAATAAAATATGCTTTGAGCGTAGTTGACGGTTAAAAGTTATATATTGGAGGTGATGGTGAAGAAGAGATTCAAGTGAAGTATAGGGAAGGTTAATAGTAAATAGACGTAGAATTTCAGCATGTGCAGATATAGAAGATTCTAAGTGATTAAGAAGCTGAATTATCTTAAAAGTAGTAGTGTATTTGTTAGGACCATCAATAATAGGATAAGAGTGTTGTAGTATATTGGTGGTAGACTATAAATTGTTTTGTAATTGTTGTAATCGGATATGTGTACTACTACCAAGTAAATGAAAGTTGTTAAGTTGAAGTAAAAAGGTAGAAAGATGATGTTGTAATTGTATATTCCAAATATTTTTTATTCCATATATATTGTGATTAAGCATGGTGCTATTAGGTATATTTTTGGCAAGCCTTGCTTTGTGTTTAGCAACAGTGAAATATTTAGAAAGGATTTTGTTACATGTTGAATAAGAAAGAATTATATTGTGAATACGATACTCAAGAATAGGTATAATAACATTGTTAATGATATAACATGCTTGCTTATCAGTAATTTGTTTAGTATCAAGTGTGTTAATAAGCTCAAAAGCTTTTTGAGTAATTAGTTTAGACTGTATTGTAGATTTTGGTAAAGTAGAGAACCAGCATCCAAGAAATTTAAAAGGCGTAGTAGGAGGCTGACATTGAATATTGTAGTTTAAAAAAGGAATAGAAGGTGCATGTATAGAGTTGGATACAAGGGTAGATTTTTGTAGATTGACTTTAATGTTGGTCATTTGGTAAAATAAAGATGCTGTATAAAGAATATTTTCTAGTTGCTGTTGGGATTTTGCAATCTATAGAGTGTTATCCATATATGCAAGAACAGATGTTGATACTTGTTGGAAATCAAAAGTATATAGGGATATATTAGAAAGCCAAGATACAGAGAATTGGTAGCCTGCACTCTGATCTATTCCATCATGAACTTCATAAGAAGGTGTAAGCTCTAGATTAGTAATTACTCTATTGGTTCTTTGTGTAAGAAGATTGGTAAGAGTTGTTATAAGTTGTTGTGGCATATTTAGTCTTTTAAGAGATATAATAAAGAGATTTATTTTGACTTAGTCATATGCTTTGCTCATATTCTGAGACAAAAGCCAGATCTCCTTTTGATTGCAGTTTGTATCTTCAATAAAATTGTTAAAAATATAAATTGGAATATTAGTGCTGTTGCCAGAGAGTGCAATATAGTTGTGTGGATTAAAGATATTATAAGAGGAAAAAACAGAGTTTAGTTGATTAGTAAGAATTTTAGTATATAGTTTTTTGATATGTTCAATAAGGTTGATTGGTTGAGTATTGTGTAAGTGTCCATCAAAGGTTGGTTTTTTAGAAATAGAAAAAATGCAGCCATCTTTTTATTGTTTGGGAATTGAGCCAGATATTAAATATCGGTTCAATAGTGCTATAATAGCAGTAATAGTTTGTAGGCCTGCATGCTTTAGTATCTCATAGCTAATACCAGAAGGACCGCATGCTTTGTTGTTTGAGAAGTTGTTGATAGTATTGGTAGTTTCTTCTAGAGTAAGAGGAGTAACAAAAATCAGGTGATTTTTTAGGGGGGAGGGGGGTAAAAAAAGTTGAAATTATATATGAACCTGACTATTTATATATTGAGAAAGAGGGAGGGGGGTAGGCCTCTGATAAAAAATAATCAGGTGATTAATGACACTGCCCTAATTGGTACAGTCAACCCTCCATAAATGCAACTTGTAGGGACAAGCCTACAACGTGCATTTAGGGAGATTTGCATTTAGAGTGAGCCAATTAAATTGCAGCTTTAAAAATTTAATTATCAAGTTTGTGTAACTTCTACCAAACCTATATAACCTATCTTAAATACTAAAATTTGATTGGCTACGTGCATTTAGGGAAGTTAGTGTAATATAAAATGTTATTCAAGAGAACGTCATTTACAGAATATAGAACTTGCATTTAGCACTAATAACATCTTATAGAATAAAAAAAATCGTGCATTTAGAGAGGCATTGCATTTATGGAGGTTGCATTTATGAGGTCCGACTGTACTAAAATAGGATTGTACCATTCAGGTATAATATTGGGTTTGGGTGAGTATTCTGATTGCCAATTAGTAGAGTAGATATGTTGATTATAGGTATGGTTGGTAGTCCATTAACAAAAATGTAATCAGATGTAATCTTTAATTTCTGTAGGGTCTGTAAGAATATCTGTTTGAGTTTTTATATTATTGAAATAAACAAAATCAGTATGACGGTTAAGAATGCTATTAATTATTTTAGTTGGATGAGTAAGTAGCCTTTCAAACCTGGTATTGATGGCTGTTTTAATATGATGTCTGAGATGATAGGAACTTGTCAAATTTCTAGTGTTGTATAGGGTTTTTCAGTATATTTTAGTTTGAAGTAGCCAATTAGATAGATCTAATTGGCAAGAAGGTGGAGATGGAATAGAAAATTGGTGCTTAGAATTAATATTTTGAATATAAGCAAAGACTGTAGTAGGTATAGGTTGGTTGTGTAATAGTGAATATTTGGTTTGTTGTATAATATTTCCAATGATTTTGAGGTCCATATGTAGTTCAGTAGCTTTGGGAGTAAAAGCATGATGAAAGTTTCGAACTGTAAACTTTTTGTTGGGGATAGTTTTGAGAGTAGCATTAATAATACTAGTTTGGATCTTGTGCCATGTGCATTCTATAGATTCAGTGGAGCTATGAGAAAGAGGAGTATTGTTGTGAATAATATTTTATTGACATTGAGAAGAAAATTCTTCCCATTTTGCTTGATCCATAAGTTTGTATTGAAAAATTCTTCGTTTGTAGCGTGTTTTATGCTGGAGTTTTGAGGATAATGTAAATGAAAATATCCATTTAGAAATAAGAATAAGATGGTCACTATGAGTAGTAGATAGAGGTGATTGAAGTGAAAAATCTATAAGATATAGTATTATCGTATCATGTACCTATATATAATCAATACGGCTGCTTGAATCGCTGCGCTGCCAGGTGTGTTGGATATTGTTAGTATGATCAGCTAGATCATACTTTTATAATGTAAATAAAAGAGAAGTTTAGTTTTGGCAGTAGAGTAATTAATTAAAGAAGAGGATATACTAAAATCACCTAAGATGATAAGATATAAATTTAAAGAGAGTGTATTTTGTATTCATGATATAATAGCTTCTTGAAATAGGTTTCGTATTTGTTGGTTGGTAGAAGAGAGGACTAAGTAAATTTCAAAAGTACTTGTATAGTATATAAAATATATCTATATAAAAATTTGGTATTATTTAGATAACTTTTTATTAGTACAATTTTTAATTTTTTAAAAATTCAACAATTTGAAAATAAGCTACTCTTATTTTTTGTATAACTTTTGGCCAAAAAAGAGCATATTTTAAAAAAGGAATTTTTAGATATCTCTGGCTAGAGATATATAACTTATATATCTTTGCCTATTTAGCCAATCAGAAGTTGAGAATATCACATGATTAAAAATCATGTATTAATTCAATTGCTAATACAAGATTGAATGACCAGATACTACATTGCCGGATTTGAATAGATAAGTATAGATTATTTTTTTATTGATTTGTTTATTTAATTTTTTTACACTTTTTACTAATAATGGATTATTTATTTATTTAGCTTGTTACCTTTTGTTATTGGTGCCATTACTAGTGTTGTAGTTGGTATCATTGTCGGTATAGCAGTTGGTATAGTTAGTATCTTTGTATTCCTTTTTTGAGCATTTTTGTAAAGAATTCTTGGGCATTTATGCAAAGAATTCTTTGGTAATTTTATAGTATGGTTTTGAGAAAAATCTTGCATGTAATCTTATATCTGGTCTTACATCTTGTTTTATGTCTTATTTGTATCATTTGTATAGTTTTGTGTCTGTCATGCAGTCTATGTAAAATCACAAATAAACCAGACGGTGCTAGTAAGACTTTATTTCTGTTTTTTTTATTTTTTTTGTGTTTATATTTTGGTCACTAATTTTATTCTCTTTTTTTTAGGTGTATCTAGGAGTTAGAAAATTACAGGAAGGCTAACTTATTATAAACATATAGCTAATAAAACATTGCATAATTATTTATATAATAATCATATAAATATATAATAAAAATATTTATAATACTATACCAAAGAATATTTAGTTGTATTAATTGACTACTGATTCAAGACAGGCTGTTGTCACTTTTTATTTTTGCCACCTGGTAGGTTTGTATAGGAATTAAGTACTCGTTGGTGTTTGCAGAAACTAAATATCACTTTTAAATAATAAAAGTTATCAAATTCTGAATTTATTAACCTATATATATTCATTTTAAACATTCCGTTATAATATATCACAAGCTATTTTTTATATGAACATAAGGCCATTATAAGCTCTAATCTACATATGTACTCTATTATTATTGTATGGGTCTTAAGTAACTTTTTTCATTTATTTATTGGCACATGTTTAAAAAATAAATAAATCAAAACAACATTCATATTTGATAAAAATTTGATAGTATCCTGATTTAATTATTTTATTTTTATTATTAAAGTGTTTGCCTTTATATTTTTAAAAATGTTGAGACATTCATTCTATTAGGTCATTTTTAATTTTTATTGGATGATATCAGTATTAATTAGTTTTTGCTTTTTTTAAAATTGGTTTGAATAGATTATTAGGGCTTTGTTTCATTAAATTCTTATTAGATAGAATCGCATTCTGGCACTATTGAAATTTTGGTTTTTTTTCTTAAATTTTTATTGGACAAGTTATACACTATTAGATCTTTACTTTTAGACCTTTGCCTTTTTTAAAATTTTTTAATTATTGAATTTTGTTTTTTTTTTGTAAATTTTTATTGAACAAGTCATATATATTATTAGATTTTTGCCTTTAATATTCGCTTTTTTTAAATTCTTTATTAAACAGATTCTATTTTTATTAAAATTAAATTTTCACTTTTTTTAAAACTTTTGAATAAAGTTAAATATGATTATGTTTTTGCTTTTAGTTTAGTTTTATTTAAAAAAATGCTTATGAATGAGATTTTAATAATTAGGTTCTGCTTAAACTTTAATTTAATTATTTGATATTTGTACAAAAGAATTAATAATTTAAATCATAGATAGATTCTTTTTTATTTACGCTATTAGGGGCATGCCATTTATTACGTAATTTTTACCATGGATACATAGTCAGAGGTAGTGATTACGTCTATATATTATATTAATTAATTAGAATTAGATAAAATGATTACACCATACATGGGTAGAAGTGGCTACTAAGTAAAAAATATTACGTAATAAATGGCACACCCCTTATCTAAAGTATGTATTTAATATTTCATATCAATAATATTAAAATTGGCTAGTATATATATTATAATAATGCATTTATTTATTAATTTATACATTTTCATATAATTTTAAAATATATAATAATCTTTATTCAAAAATCGATTTCTAATACTACTTTTAAATACAAACCTATTCTTTATTACAAACCTATTTTTAATCTAACTCTATACTATTCCTATTTCTAACAAATCCTACTTTTAATTACCTGAACCTATTTTTAATTCTAGTCTTAAACCCCAATCCTATTTATAACACTAAATCCAATTTATTTAATTGCACTATAACCCAAATCTAACTATCGTGCTTGTTGTAAATCTAACTATTGTGTTATGTTCTAAGAGTAATCATTTTGGTTAATCATATATAGTCTTAAAATAATTATTAAAGTAACCAGAATTAAACTTTACTCGCGTTAGTATTTATTAAATAATTAAATAACTATAGTTAATTTATTGAATGACTAAATTATTATATATTTTCTTGAAACACAGTCATTAAGAAATTTACTTTTTTCAAATCTTTTCATTACTATTATGCTTAGCCTAGCTATCAAATCACTATATCAAAACACTACAAAAAATGCTATTAAATCACTACAAGAACGCTGTTGAATCATCACAAGAGTATTACAAGAATGTTGTTAAAACATTGCTACAAAAGTACCAACGAACTCTCATATCGAATTACTATCAAGTTACTACAAGAACCATGGAATACCAAAGAAACTCTAAGACAACTACAAAGATTATAAATGTTTTTAATACAAAATAAAAAAGCAAAAAAGAGTAAAAAAAATACTTATGCTTATGATCATTAATCTTCTGTAGATTACCAAGAGTATATAATGGAGCTAAGAAGTAGAGATCTAAACCTGGGTGTATAAAATAAAATAATATTATTAAAGAATATTAATAATAATAAAAAAAAACTTATAGGCTTTGAGTCATATATATGATCTCTTATCTTTGTTTCTTTTATCTTACAATAATTGAGTATGAATATATAATTCAGTTTTTTTAACAATAAAAGAACAGCTATAACATTTCTTTATAATTAATTACTTATCTTTATCTATTTCAAGTCTCAAAAAAAAAATTCCAGTAAACAGGTTATTTTTAAAAAATTAACAATCAAGATTTTGACCAATCAAACATGATGATATATATGAATTTATATGATTTTTATATAAAGTGATAATTTTTGTATTACTATTAAACTTGTATAACATTGGAGTTGTCCTCCATAATTTTACTAACCTCTAGAGTATACTAAAATAAATATAAAATCACCAGGTAGTGTTGATAAAATTTTTTTAGGGATTTCTATTTTCTTTTTTGTAGTTGTCTTTTTTTTTGGACTACTTTATTCTTTCTCTTTAGGTATCACCAGAAGATGTTAATAAAATTTTTTGAAGAATCTATTTTCTTTTGTTGGTTGTCTTGCTTTTTGTTTGCTGATTTCTTTATTATTTTTTTTAGTATCACTAGAATAAACTTAGAATCACTAGGTGGAGTGTGATCTTGCAATATCTTTTATTTGGCATCTTTAATATGGTCTTGTGTCTGATATTTTTAATGCAATCTTGCATCTGGTGTCTTTAATATGGTCTTGCAACTAACATATGATCTACATAAAATTACAAGTAAACCCAGGATAGTGGTAATAAGACTCTTTTCTGGTTTTCTCTAAGTTTTTCTATTTTTTTTTTGTATTTTTTTTGAACTATTCTTTTTATTTTCTTTTCTAAAATATTGCTAGAATAAATATGGAATCACTAGATAGTGTATAATCTTATGATATCTTTTGTTTGATATCGCTTAGCTAACGGTTTTCATTTAGCATCTTTTATGCATTATTGTGTTTGTTATATGGTCTATATAAAATCACAAATAAACCCAAGTGGCGCTAGTAATGCTTTTTTTTTGTTGTCTTGTATTTGTTTACTAACTTCTTTATTCTTTAGGTATGCTGAAACAAATATGATACCAGGTGGTATTAGTAAGAATTTTTTTATGTTTATATTTTCTTTTTGTTTTTTTGGACTAACTTTTTTATTTTTTTCTTTTAAGGCTTTGCTAAAATAAATGTAGAATCACTGAATAGTGTGTTTTGTTACAATATATTTTGTTTAATATTTTTTGTTTTGTGGTTTATATGGTCTATATAAAATTACAGGTAAATAAAATACTATTGGTAAGATGTTTTTGTTAGTGTTGCAAAGTTAGTAGTGAAGAGGGTTTAGATTTTTATAATACTGTAATATTTAATTGTAATTGTACGAATCATATTAATAAAAATAATAAATAGTTAAATATTTATATAACAATTATTATTGTGTTCTTGTATATATTTAATGTTCATCCATGTATATTCTTTAAATTTTTGTAAAATTTTTCTTACAATTTAATTGAATAATCGTGAAATCCGTAAAGTAAGTTTAGATTTTAGGTTACGCAGACCTTTTCGACCTACTAGTGATCTGAAAAAACAGGTCATATAACTTTTGCTCATTTTAATTGGCTAATAGGCCAAAGATATATAAGTTTATTAGCAAATTATAGTAGTACAATTTTTTGAAAGATCTTGCAAACCTGCAAAATCTTTCAAAAGATTTTATATTTACAATATATTTTAAAATATTTCGCAATATATTTCGAAATATTTCAGATTTGGAAATATTTCAGAACTGTTTTTGAAAGTGAATTTGAAATATTTTTTGAGAGGACTGGCTGGATTAGTAGATATATAATCTGGTTCATACCAAGGATGCATTAGACTATATTTTTGAAATGCTTCGAATATATTGAAATTAATATACAAATCTGTATTACAAGACCAGATTAGATCTTTTGTTATTAATTAGATTTTCTATTTATATTATTTTTTTATTTCATTTTGTTTTTTTTTATTTTTGTTTTGTTTTTTTTTGTTTTTGCTTTTTTTTGCATTTGTTTTGTTTTATTTTTTATTTTTAATTTTTTTTATACTTTACAAGAACACCAGCCCTTTGTAAGAAAACCAACAACTTTTCAGCACTTTGCAAAAACACTAATTGATTTTGCATACCAACTCAGACTTCCAACACTTTGCAAAAACACACAATTGATTTCTTTAGCAATTTCTAAATTTTCAAAAACACTTCTTTAGAGAAATGATTTAGTTAAATACAAGTTTTTAAAGTTTTAGCAAAGTTTTGCTTCATTTATTTTTTCGTTTCATGTTTCATATTTTTTGTTTTTGTTTTTTTTGGTTTATTTTTAAAATTTTTTTTATTAATAGATATAGAACATGTCCTATTCATTGCTTTCTATAATTAAAAAAATATATGAATTTACTATAAACTTCGAACTAAATATTTTATTTAGCTTAACTAATTAGCTTTAAATTAAATTTTTTGGGAATATAGAGCACAGTGAAAAAAAAAGATAATACAAAAATCAGATTAAAATTTTGCCAATTTTGTACTTTTTCAAAATGTAACTTTACCAAAAACAAAAATTTACTAATTTTAAATTAGCAATTATATGTAAAATCATGCTCTGAACAACTTTACTTAGGTGACCAAAGTAGGTTATTTTGTAAGAAAAATGTGTTATCTATATACTAAAATTAAAAATTTTTGGTTTGTAAGGGGAGTAACAAAAATCAGGTGATTTTTTAGGGGAGGAGGGGAGTAAAAAAAGTTGAAATTATATATAAGAACCTGACTATTTATATATTGAGGAAGAGGGAGGAGGGGTAGGCCTCTGATAAAAAATAATCAGATGATTAATGACACTGCCCTAATATAAAACCCATCAAGATAATCTGCTTTGGGCCTCTAAGTAAACTTGTTCAGCAGGTATTTTTATTCAGTCTAAAGTTAACCATGTTTAGATTTTGGAGGACCCCGAACATCTCTCATATAGATTATATTTTTTTTTAGCAAATTAGTTAAAATTTAAACCAAGGTTCAAATTTAAAATTTGGCAAATTAGTATTAATTTAGGAAATTGCTATTCGCATCATGGATTTTTGCTATTTGCACCATGTACATGTAAATCAGCTCGATTTTGTCACTTAATCGCAGATCTACATGTGATCGATAGATTTTATATAGTAAATTGCAGTGCTATAATTATTAATAAAAAATGTTTATTTGAAATCTCTATTTCATCAAGAATCCAAATGACTAATATTCGTATAACTCCTGGTGAACTTGTTGTAACTGGTATTATTGTACCAGAACTTTACTATGGTCTATACTTACGCGATTGGTGGATCTTTTCTAAAGACAGTCAAAATGAATTATATGCGATTCCAATACGTTTAGAACTTGAAATTATGATACAACTTAATAAAAAGTCTTTTATTACTCGCGTAGTTTGTTATATACATACATCATGAAATTTTATATATATAGATATTAATCGATATATAATAGTTAATCGTTTTATATCGATTAAAAAATAACGATATATATCGATTAACTGATTAAAAATCGATATATATCTATAATCGATATATATCATTTTATATATTATAATCGTTATATATCTATATATTGATTATAATTGTAATACAACAGGGTGAAACCTGAGTCACTAGCTAGTAAAACCTGAGTTTATTAGTAAAATCTGAGTTTTTAAAAAAAAATAAGTAAAATCTGAGTTTATTAGTAAAACCCGAGTTTATTAGTAAAATCTGAGTTTTTAAAAAAAAATAAGTAAAATCTGAGTTTATTAGTAAAACCTGAGTTTATTAGTAAAATCTGAGTTTATTAAAAAAAATAAGTAAAATCTGATATAGATACAATATAGATAGGGTGAAATCCGCTATTAAACAAAAACTGTTCTAAAACTTTGAGTGAAGATATCTTGATAACCACCTGATCAAATTCGATGAAAATTTTTTTATTTGAATTCTATGAAACTATAAAATTCAAATAAAAAGAGTTTCATCAAATTTGATCAAGTAGTTGCTAAGATATCCTTGATCAAAGTTTTGTCAAAAATTTAAAACGTATCTGTCATGTGATACGCGTTTTGAAATTCTCTAAAACTTTGATCAAAGATATCTCTGCAAC
>QKWP01000483.1:245754-271092 GCA_003550325.1 Gigaspora rosea | reverse complement strand
AAAAAAAAAAAGAAAACGAAAACGAAAAAAAACCCACCACGTCCAAATGCCACAAGAATGCCGAAGAAATACGTAAGGCCATTCCAGAAAACACATAAAGCCATACAAAAAAAATCAACTCCGGAGAAACGGGAAAAACGTGCAAGACCACCTTCTACAAAAACACGAAGAAACGTAAAATAAGAACTCCGAAGAAACACTACTCCATAAGAGACACAAAAGACCACTTCACAAAAACGAACCCAGAAGAAAATCTAACAGCAACAACAATACCATCAACAAACTTACAATGACACCACCAACGACGGCACCAACGAGACACCGGCGACGACACCAACGACGACACCAACTACGGCACCAAAACTGAAAAGCGACAAGCTAAAAAGAAAAAAAAATTAGCAAGCGAAAGCGCAAAAGTCAACATAAAAAAAAAAAAAAAATAAAAAAATAATTATCTTAGATGATAAGCGGGAAAGCGAAGCAATAGCGAAACGAAAAAAAACAACAAAAAATTGATTTGATTATCATGGTGTACGAAAAAAAATTTATGATTGGCTGATCATATAAAATTTGGGTTTAGGTTAAAAAAAAGATTTTAATATGAACCTCTATGAGGTCTATATTATTAACGTAGAACCCGGGTCTAGGCTAAGGGTTTTCTAACAAAAAACCCCTGTTCACTTAATGGCTGATTATTTTTTTCTTATTATCATCAAGCTACTTGTATTCGTGAAAATCAAAAGGGATTTACTAGTCGGACTTCACATTGTTTAAGAGTAAGAATCAAACAAGGCAAGACAAGACATGCAAGAATAATCCGTCATATTTGCAACGTTCTGCATTACCGTTACGGTCTGTTCTGATTCTAGCATATGACAGGTGCTTATATTATAAATCGCAGCGTTTCTGTTCGGCCTTTAATGATAGTGGGCTATATATTAAGGAATATAGCATAGTTGGAGCACGATTTATAAGGTATTTATTATGCATCAAACAGTACTACTATGTCACTTACTCTATTAGTTTGGGCGTCATATTTATATATATGTTAGTTACTTTTCCAGGGTTTGAACTCCAAATTTTGGGTCTTAGACCCGTATACAGGGTTTCGTATCCAAATTTCAGATCTCAAGGGCCTCAAACCCAGATCTAGAGTTTTGAACCCATTAGAAAATTGCTCGATGAGAGGTTTCATCAATTTGTCAGGTGTTATTAATGAATGAAAATTCATCGTGCCACGCAAAGTTTTTTTTTTTTATGTGTCAAATATTCTATCGCTATTGTTATCTGATGATGACTTTATCTTAATTTTCCAGAATTACATGTAGGTCCGGTAAAAAAAAGAAACTAAACATTCCAAAATTTCTGATTCCGTGTTATGCAAAACAAAAATTAATTTTTGCGTGGCCTTAAATGTGAACATGAATCTATTAATTTACAATAGATAAAAAAAAAAAAACTGAAAAATTTAACTTTGTGTACCCTAATATTCTATATACTACGATATTTCTAAACTATGATTTGTAACTGAGATTTAACAAATCGAATCCTCAATTAATAAAATAATCTTTATTTTCACTCATATTTTTTATTCTCATTAAATTAACACAAACGGTATAGAATTAAAGAGGTATTTATACAGTAAAGACTCTGTAAGTGTACACACTTAGAACCAAACTTTTAAGAAAATTTTAGTTAAAACATTAACTCACTGTATATACAAAGTTCAATATTTACGTCGTGTTGTAAGTTAGCTTTTTTCTATAGTTTAAAAAACTTATGCCCCCAAAAAATAGAATAAATACAAGCATTAATTTTTCCATTGTTCTCCAATAACGTCTGTCCATTTTTTATCCTTCAATTCGCTGAGGATTCCGTCTTTGATCTCTCTTGCTTTGCCTACACCATCGTATGCAAGGCTGGTATAAAGCTGCACTAACGTCGCCCCAGCGCGTGCATATTCTAGAGCGTCTTTAGCATCAGAAATTCCTCCACAACCTACAAGAGTTAGCTCACCATTTGTACGTTTATATATCTTTCGTAAAGCTCTAAGTGCTAATGGTTTAACAGGAGGTCCGGAAAGACCACCGATTTCGGAAACCAATGATGAATCTATAGTTTGTAATCATGTGTAAAAAAAGTTAAATTTGATTCTCTTATTTAAATATCAATCAATTCTATACCAACCGCTATATAATGAATTTGGTCTAGAAATTGTCGTATTAGACACAATTATACCATCCACACCACTCTTCATAGCAGCATCAGCAATATCATCTAACTCATCGTTAGAAAGGTCGGGTGCGATTTTAACCAAAAGAGCCGGATGTCGACCGCTCAACGAATTACGAGCAATTATAACCTGTAAAATGCAAAATACCAATGTTTTTAAAACAAATAATATCAAAGATATTTTCACATAAAAGGAAATATTACCTCATTTAATAGTTTTTCGAATATATCCTTTCTTTGCAGTCCTCTTAATCCCGGAGTATTTGGACTACTCACATTAACAACCAGTACGTCAGCATAAGGCCCTAACGATTTTACCCCCTTAACATAATCGTCCACTGATTCAAGATCACTTGATTTATTTTTTCCCAAGTTTATGCCTAGTAATTTTTCATCCTTTAAACTTCTATTAATTCCTAAAGCATCAGACAATGAGGCACCATCTGGAGATGATGCTAAAAGGGAGGTAGTGATCTTAGGATGAAGTTTTGCCGAATGATATAGGTAACGTCGAAGGCGATCACGGAGTCGAAGTTCTACTGCCTTATGACCGACTGAATTAAATCCGTATCGATTTATTACCGCTTTGTCATCGTGAAGGCGAAACATACGTGGTTGAGGATTTCCGGGCTGTATAATTAATTTTGTTAGTAACCATTCAAAAATGGATATATCTTGCTTTTTAACTAATATTTACCTGAGGTTCAGGAGTAACACTCCCGATCTCTACATAACCAAACCCAAGATCAAAAAGGCCATCAATGGCTTCACCATGCTTATCGAATCCAGCAGCTAAACCGACAGGATTAGATAGCTTTTTTCCCCATACCTAATAAATCGACAGCAGACGATCAGCATACCTTTTACTGCTTAGTAACTGGAATTTGTAAGATATCTTACTCTAACTGCCAGTTTTTCGTCATCCGAAAGTCTGTCTTTTGCGCTAAAGCCCCACTTAGCCGCCCATATAGCAAATTTATGACTAGTCTCAGCATCAGTTGCAGTTCTCAAAACTGGTGTAATAAAATATTTATGAATAGCAGCCCTTGAATCAAAATAATATTCTATAAAAGAAACTCCCAACACAATGCTGACAGTTCCGATTACGAAATTTTTTAGTTTTGTCGTGAAGGTTGGTGGTTGTTGGGTCACAGTGGTGGACAAAGCACGGGATCTCGGCCTAACGAAAATAGTATTTGGTCTCGGAGTTCTCGGAGTTCTCCATGTCCTTGCATAACTATACGTTCTAAAGAGAGTCATTAAGGTTTAAACTTTGATCATTTTTAGTTAAACATCTTTTCTAAGAGATTATTCTAGAACTTTCTAATAACAATTAATATTAGTAATAAATTTTGCTCAAAACTTTATAAAAAGGGTCGTAAAAATCCTCAACCTTTAAGTTCTCTGTTTCCCTAGATTTATATTCACTACCCAAACCTATAGTTTTTTTATTGTGTACAACTTCTTTTTCAATCCCCAAAATGCAAATTTTCGTTAAAACTCTTACCGGTAAGACCATTACTCTCGAGGTCGAATCATCTGACACTATTGACCAAGTTAAACAAAAGATTCAAGACAAGGAAGGAATCCCCCCAGACCAGCAACGTCTCATTTTCGCTGGTAAACAATTGGAAGATGGTCGTACCTTGTCAGATTATAACATTCAAAAGGAGTCAACACTTCATCTTGTCTTACGTCTCCGTGGTGGCATGCAAATTTTTGTAAAAACTCTTACCGGTAAGACTATTACCCTCGAGGTTGAATCGTCTGATACTATCGACCAGGTCAAACAAAAGATTCAAGATAAGGAAGGAATTCCCCCAGATCAGCAACGTCTTATTTTCGCTGGTAAACAATTAGAAGATGGTCGTACCTTATCTGATTATAATATTCAGAAGGAATCTACACTTCACTTGGTACTCCGTCTCCGTGGTGGTATGCAAATCTTTGTAAAAACGCTCACTGGTAAAACCATCACACTCGAAGTTGAATCATCAGACACTATTGATCAAGTAAAACAAAAGATTCAAGATAAGGAAGGAATTCCACCGGATCAGCAACGTCTTATTTTTGCAGGCAAACAATTAGAAGATGGTCGTACTTTATCAGACTATAATATCCAAAAAGAGTCTACTTTACATTTAGTTTTACGTCTTCGTGGCGGTATGCAAATTTTTGTCAAGACTCTTACTGGCAAGACAATAACCCTCGAGGTTGAATCATCAGACACCATCGATCAAGTTAAACAAAAAATTCAAGATAAGGAAGGAATTCCACCAGACCAGCAACGTCTCATTTTTGCTGGAAAACAATTAGAGGATGGTCGTACTCTTTCAGATTATAACATTCAAAAAGAATCTACTCTTCATCTTGTGCTCCGTCTTCGTGGTGGTATGCAGATCTTCGTTAAAACCCTAACGGGTAAGACCATTACTCTCGAAGTTGAGTCATCCGACACTATTGATCAAGTAAAACAAAAGATTCAAGATAAAGAAGGAATTCCACCAGATCAGCAACGTCTTATCTTTGCCGGTAAACAATTAGAGGATGGTCGTACTCTTTCTGATTATAACATTCAAAATGAATCTACTCTTCATCTTGTTCTCCGTCTTCGTGGTGGTATGCAAATCTTTGTCAAAACCCTTACTGGTAATACTATTACTCTCGAAGTTGAGTCATCCGATACTATTGATCAAGTAAAACAAAATATTCAAGATAAAGAAGGAATTCCACCAGATCAGCAACGTCTTATCTTTGCCGGAAAACAATTAGAAGACGGTCGTACACTTTCTGATTATAATATTCAAAAGGAGTCCACACTTCATTTAGTACTCCGTCTTCGTGGTGGGCAATAAATGATAAAGTATTATAATTCGGTGGTGTGAAAATTTGGGTTTGGATAATGTAATTTTATGAATTTATTAGCATAGCTTTGATAGATGCTATATATGCATGTATTTCGTTCTTTTAAAGTCCTTTGATCATTTTAAATAATAAAATTACAATAAGGGTTAAATCAAATCAAATTTGTAAAATTTTATTTCTTGTTACATTTTATAATATTTTTGTGAAATCTAGAAATGATCTAAATTAATATTAATAGATTTTAAATAACATTTAATATAAACTTTGAAAAAGCGTGTCGCCAATAGTGAAGAACCATTCTGGATATCATTAAGCGGAAGTTTGTCAGATGAGGGTGATCTGAGAAATAAATAAAACCACGCTATCAATAGACTTACGTAGTTACTTTAACCAATGTTCTTTGATAAATGCAGAGAGAACATATGCCTAATGTCAATAACACTGACCTGGTAATTTAAAGCCATAATATAAGCACCTGTCATATGCTAGAATCAGAACAGACCGTAACGGTAATGCAGAACGTTGCAAATATGAAGGATTATTCTTGCATGTCTTGTCTTGCCTTGTTTGATTCTTACTCTTAACAATGTGAATTCCGACTAGTAAATCCCTTTTGATTTTCACGAAATATAAGTAGCTTAATGATAATGAGAAAAAAATACTTGGCCTATAAGTAAAGAGGGGTTTTTTTTCAATATTTGTTATTGCTGGATATCGAACCCAGAATTACTCACCAGTTAACTGGCGAGCTAACTATCATACTACAAGGTTTAATATTGAAATTAATTTTTATAATTTATTATTTAATAGATTATTCATATAAACACTTTTACAATACATCTAGTAATTTAATCGACTTTATTGGCCTATATCATAGTAGTACTGTAGTAAACTTTAAAATTTGATTTGGCTATATCGATGGGCCAACCAATCGCATTGAGTTAGCTGTAATCATGTGATCCCAGCTGGAATTAAAAAAGATGTTACATGTTCATTTTTTGAAAATCAATTATTTTAATTAATTATTTGAACAAGGGTTTCGCAGGAATGCACAGTAGTATAAGGTAGGCTCGATTATTCACGTGTTTTTGGTTGTTACTAATAGCGAAGGGGTAGCTTTTGCATAGAGTTTGTAGAGCGACTACTAAAAGTACTGTCAGATGATAAGCTACTATAGTCATATATTGTTATATTTTAATTTTAAAAATTTTTATAACTATAAAGCTGTATGCTGGAGCTAGACGATTCAATAAGCTTCTAAACAATTATGATCGTGGTGTTTCATCATGTGGTAGTATTAACTAGCATTATCTAAAAATAGATTGTATGGCGTGGGGGGCCCCACAGCAAAAGGTGGTGATTTGTAAAAACTTTATTTTTGCAAAAATTAGACTATTTAAAACACTATATTAAAAAACTACAAAAAAAATTTTTTTAGTCTATCACCACCTTTTGCTGTGGGGCCCCCCAAATATAATTTGAAGCATTTTTTGTTTACTAGCTATGCAAAGAATTTCGCTAGAGTTTTCATATTTTGAGATAGGACTTTGGGTTTGTATGTTATGCATTCGAAAGGTATAATTATTATTTTTGATGGCTCAGTATTTGACCTGGGGTAAGTTGTTCAGCCCGCAAAAATACCTAATTAATTAGACGATTTGATTGGAATGAATAAAATTCAATGCAATAATGAGTCTATATGATAAATAGGTTTGGAATTTGTTTTTATATATGTTAAATAAATTTTTAATGATGGGGTTAACTCATAAGATTCGCTTCTTATTCGTGTAATAGTAGGTCGATGACGGGTTTAATATAAATGTATTATGATGAAAGGTTTTTAGGTATGTACGTTGTGATTTAATAGAAAGGCACGTGGATAGAGTTGAAAAAGAAATGTGGTAGCATATTAATGGATTAGATGGCAGTAATTGTGTGTGTAGGTGGACTAAGATGATATAATAGGAGGTAATTTTGGGAGGTTTATGGTGCGTGTAAATTGGATAAGGGAAGATATCAAAGATTGTTTCGTTTGGTAAAGCAAGGGTAATGTTGAATAGTATTAAGAGGTAAGGTTAGATATCGTGGGTTTGGTAAAAATCGAATAGATGGAGTGGATTGTAGATAGTTATGATTGAAAGGTAGAGATTCAATAGAGTATAATACTCCGGAGTAACACATACCTCGGCTTATTAAGATTTATTTAAAAGTAAACTACCCGGAGTAATACTATTGATATAAAATCGTTTGTACTTTAGAGCTACTATTTATATAAATTGTATAAAGTGGTTTTATGCACCAGAACAACTATTTATATAACAACTAAAATTCTATAAATACTTTTGAATTTTTCATTTGCTTAATCAAATGCATTTATTGATTGATGAGGTCTAAATTTATTATTAAAGTAAAAACGCACTCTCCATAAGCGCACATCCTCTCTAAATCACAATCAATTGGCCCAAATATATATTGTTTTTTAATTGCATTATTAAATTAGGATAAATTTTACTTTTATTCTTATCAAATAACACACCGAGTTTTTACATAATGTAAAAAAAAAAAAAAAAGATTTATATTAAATTTTGGTTACAAAATATATTTGTTGGATCTAGTGTCCTATATAGATAAGAAAAATGGATTTAGCTAAAAACCACTTTAAGTTGTTCAGTTAAATCAACGGAATTAATGGATACATACTTTTTTATATTCTTTAAAACATTAACAACAGGCTAAAATGTATTTAAAAATTACCAAATAGTTTTTTTTTTTAAAAAAAAAAAACATAAAATTTCAACAATACCTCGTCTAAAGACTCTCGAAAACTTTCTTTTTTTCTTTTTCCTATACCGGAAGTATTATGCGAAACGGATCCATTTGATTGTAAAATCTCATCTAACGCAACTTGTTCTATAAGTCTTAATATACCAAGAGGATCACCAAGATTGCGACAATTAAATCCATAAGTGAAAGTTATACTTGCACCTGTGTCATATCTAATTAATGACAATATACGTGTAGTAATATGAAATTAACTGAGATTATCACTTAAAAGAGAAGGAGGAATTACTAAAACGCGTAATAACTTACATATGATCAATCCGAACCCCAATGTATGGTCTTGGTCGAATATTTTGAACCTTACATGTATTCGTAATTTTTTCTTTTACATTTTCGACAAGCATTTCGACATTTGTCCATGACGCCGTTGCATCTAGCCGGTCAGAAATTGCATAATGATCTAAAAGAAAATCACGAAGATAAGGTAATCTCTATGAAATCATATAATAAAAATAATTATTAGAATACAAATGTATAATCATGGATAATATGAATAATTCAAACTTTTTCATTATTCTTACCTTTGATACGAAAAACACTCTCTCACCTAAATCATTTCCAGCAATTACACCACCATATTGTTTTCCAATTTCACCAATTTTTTTTTCATATGCTTTTAATTTTATAATATCATCACCATCAATAAGTATAGCAGCCAAACACATTTTACCAACTTCCAATTTTTTTATTTTTTTCAGGTAATATTTTTTTATTACTTCATAAAAAATTGAACTGACAGTTGGTGTTGTAGTATTAAAAGCATTTACAAGTTGTAATCCAGGTTCATCTACTAAACGTGCACCACTAAACCTTATAATTTTCTTTTGCGCAATTTCACGAAGAAATAAAAGACCATTATGAAATGATGGAAAATAAATAGAAACGTAATGACGTTGAGAAGCAAAAAAATGAATTTTAAGAGTTAATTCGGTGATGACGCCTAAAGTACCTTCGGTACCAAATAATAATTGAAAATTAGGACCCGAAGAAATTTGAGATTTATTTATATTTATTGTTCCTAATAACGTTATATAAGAATTAATTATGTAACGAATTATGATTTTTAAAAAAAAAAAAAAAAGATAAAGACAAACAAACCTGTAGGGGTGACCATTTTAAAATTTATAACACTATGTTCAAGATCACCTATCATATTTCTTTTGATATCATTTGAACGTAGGGAAACAATGCCACCTACAGTACAAAATTCTAACTAAATTAAAATTAAAATAACCAATTAATTTTTTTAATAACAATAATAATTAAACGAAAGTAAATGTTATAAAATGAATAAATATAAACCATTTCTGCATCCCATCCTAGAGTAAAACCCCGTTTCCTCAATTCTTTTTCAAGGTTTTGTGCAATAGTTCCAGCTTCAACTATAACATACATATTTTCTTTACTCAAAGATAGAATCCTATTCATTTGTCTCATGTCCAAAGAGACAATCATTCTTTTCACATTTTCTTTAGGACATTCCAAAGCATCAACATCATTTGATCCACTACCATATGGAATACAACCAACATTAAATTTAAGAGCAGCTTTAACGATGGTTACTACTTGTTCATGACTTTCTGGCCATATTACCGCGTCGGGTATTCGAGCAAAATTTCCATGTCTAAGCCTATAAATTTCAGCAGTACTAATACCGTGACCATGTGACAACCTGTCTTGCTCCGCAAATGAAATCATAATTCCTTGAGGTTTTATTGCATCATAAAATTCATGATTAACATTAGGACTAGCCAATTCAATAATATTAGGTTGAGCTGGACATATAGTTTTCAAATTTATTCGAAGAGTTTGTTCAAGCCAAGGACGAAGTTCATGAAATTCTTTAGAACTAAAATTTGGATAACGGTTTCCTGTTGAAAAGGCAGTTCCACGTTCATCGAATTTAAAAAAAGTGTCTTTATAGCCGTATCCATTCCATTTTCTGTCACGATTAGTACAGACAGTTAAACATTGACTTGAAGATAAAGTCCGCCATTCTTTTGAATTATTATTAGTATTCTCTTCATTATTAAGATGTTTAAGTAAAATATTTAAGCGTTTAGAAGCGGTCAGAGGATCATACTCGGACATTATTTTGATTTAAACTCGAATCATTTGAAATACCGATTCTAGATCTTCCAATTATAGATCAAAAAATTTCAAAATTTTGCAATTAAAACGAAAAATTTTTGATTCTAAATAAGGTTAGATTGAAGTTTGACAGCTTTCATCTTTGATGTGCGTAAATCCATTATCGACATCTAAAATGGACAACAAGAACAGATGCTTATACCGAAGTAAGTTACAACAGTAATGGTAAGTTATATGTTCAATGAATATGACATTCTTAAAGCCAGGAATGATCACGCTTTATACCGGTTAATAATAAACATAAGAAATCTAGTTGAATGCATGTAAAAGATGACTTCCTAACAAAAATATTACCGGTATACCGGTAGATACTCGGCATAAAATAAAATAAGACAAATTTCTTCATTCTTATCGTATTATTGAAGTATGTTTTCTTTTGTTAATTTATTTTATTTATTATTTATTTTTATATATATATATATATATTTTATTTATCTATTTTTCTCTTCTTTTTTTTTGTTTTCTTTTTTTTTGTTTGGACTAAACCTCTAAATTTTCTAGTGCTTAACATACTTTTTGATTTTATACTTTTTCGTTCAATATTAGGTTTTATATTAGCTATGTCCTCTTGTAAGTCTTCAATTGGATGTTTATTTCCCTCATTTGAGTCGTGATTTCTGTCCAAATTATTAGATACCATCCGTTTTGTAGATGGAATGTTTATTCTAACACAATTAAAAAAAAATAAAAAAAATTAAAATATTATAAATCTAACATTTTAAAAGTGTATAATATTATAATATATAGCAATATTCTTAATATTCTTACTTATTCATGTCTGATGATTCAGTCAGACTTTTGACGAAATTATCATATAAAAATGAGCGCCTAGCACCAGATGATGTTGATGAAGAGAGAAGTTTATCATTTTCATTCGAGCTAGAAAGATTGAGAGAATACATTGACTCTTCGGTACTAATGATCCCAACTCGATTCCTTGGAATTATTGCCTCTTTAGAAACTTTAGACACATTTACTTCCTATTAATTTTAAATAGCCATACTTGTCCAATTGACACTTTTTTACTATTCATAAATTATGAACGGACAAAAAAATATTTACCCCATCCAATGTTGTTGATACTTTTATATTATCTAAGGTTTTCGTATAAACACGATCCCACCTAGTGAGTGGTATTTCAAAAAGATATACCGTAATAAGTATTTGTCATCGAGAACAGAATAAAAACAAAAAAAAAAAAAAAAATTGGNAAAAAAAAAAAAAAAAAATTGGTAATCATCATATCAGATATATAATCTTACCATTCAAAAGACCAATCTTCAGAATTGTCACCGAGCTTCATAAGAACATTGAATAAAAATAAAATTTTATTTACACGGACAGGTTGAATTTCGATTCCTTCGTTTCATTATTAAAAATTATTGCAATTCTGTAATGGAATGCCTACCCCACGCATATCATTTTTTTTTATTACTGTTATAGGATCTTTCCTTCCCTCACAGTTTTTTCCTAAACCTTGACCTCGAGACCAGCCATATTTTTTTAATTGCGTTTCTGCAAAATTTTCTGTCATTTTAAAATTATGATTAATAAAAAAAGATTTTCGATATATCGCACATAGATGTAATGTCATGTGAAGTATAATAATTCCGGTTAGACAGTACATACTGAATCATATTCGTTATTTTGCGAATAATCAAAATAGAACTTTCAACACGAATATTCGAATGAACTATGTTTAATCAAACTAGTTAAGATGTTGATTGAATACGTGATAGTATAGGCATATATTCATTTAAATATAGTATTTCATTTAATCAATTGCTATGTAAAAATCTAACGCCAAATCAATCCTCTATTAAAAGAAATCTGCTCTATCACATTCTCTTTCTGTAAAATTCTTTAATATCGAGACATTCGTAATAGAAAGGGGCCAAATTAGCTTGGGAATCAAAAATTACTACAGTATAACAGGTTAGTTTCGTTAATGTTCACCATTCTAAAATAATCCTAAAATAGCAAAATTAAGGTATTTTATATATAGAAAACAAATACTGTACTTTATTATTTATTATGTATATACTATATATATATAGTTATTACCAACTATAGTATCTATAAGTCAAAATGACATTATAATAATAATGTATAATACAACATATATATACTTTAAGATTATAACTTAGGTATATAGTTGGAGCACAAAAAAGTATATACTATAATTTGATTTATAAAATATATTTGAGGAAAAAGGGACCAAATTAATAATTTTTTCAAAAGTAATTTTTCAATTTAGAATGATATTAGGATCATTTTTTTTTACTTAAAACACATAAGTAGTTATATTAATAAAATTTTTCTTTTGTCATTTTCTCAGCACCTAGCCCATTTACAGTAATTAACATATATAACATATATGGGGTGATTTTACATATAATCGGTTAAAGGTAACAGGTGACTATCGGGTAATCTCGTGATGTGTCAGCCTCGTGTAATATCTTGATTTTTTATTATCAGTTATGTCATTTATATATATAAAATTTATAAAATTGAAAAATGTCAATCATGTCAAAATTTATATGAATCTAATATAAAAAAAAACATTTTTCAAAAAATTGTAAAAAATGGGCTGTTTCTATTGAAATCACCCCATATAGTATCAATATGATTAGAATTATTTATCAGTTGTTAAAATAAAAGAAAGTTTCTCTAATACAGTAATAATTACTCTCGCGTGTATTGCAGTATTGCTGAATTGGATATCAAATAACACGGTTCAAATTTTAGTTACTGTTTAGGATGATCAACAAGATTGTTATTTATAATGTATAGTAACAAGATTATCTGTATGTAGTACTACTGTAGTAGAGTATTTCTTTGTTAAACAATAATTTATACAACGAAGCTTGTTATATCTTCAAAATTAGCTTGATCAGGTTAACCAAACTGTACAAATTAAAGATCAAAATCAATAAACTATTAAATGAAGTGTCATATTACACCACGTTCATAATAAAGTGTAGATATATAATATTTTCGCTTGAGATACACCGGAAATTTCAAATTATTTAGTCCATAATACCCATAAAAAAATTGTTCACTATTTGTTAGTATTAACAAATTGGATCATTAATATGTCATAAGTTTCCACATTTGAAAACTTAAGACATCATAAAGACATCAGCTACTTGTAATAGGCAATGAAATGACGAACTAATTACCAATTCGTTTTGAAATAGTATTTTTGATTGGTTTGGAAATTGACTATGTTTAAATCGACTTTCGGATAGCTGACTATCGTTTGTCTACTTACTATATGACGTAAACATGTATGATTATGATGTTATTTAATCATGGTAGGAAAAGTCTACTAAAAAAAAAAAAAAAAACATATAAATTCTTTTTTACTAAATTTATAATTATTCAAGGTCTTTCCCTCCGTTTTTTTTTTTCCATTCAAAATAAAAAAGGCTGCGTATCGGCCCCCTCCTAGTATATCAAATGACAACTCTACACAAGCGTAACCAAGAAAGAACTCACGAAG
This sequence comes from Gigaspora rosea, assembly GCA_003550325.1. Taxonomy (NCBI): domain Eukaryota; kingdom Fungi; phylum Glomeromycota; class Glomeromycetes; order Diversisporales; family Gigasporaceae; genus Gigaspora; species Gigaspora rosea. The sequence continues at coordinate 257,498 of QKWP01000483.1, read as the reverse complement.
GTACTATCCGTATTGAAAGAAGTGAAAGTTAGCATATTTACACAGTTCTTTATTATCTTTCGTGACTTTATCTTAAGATTTTTACGTAATTATAATAACGATATTTTGGTTTAACTTTCGTAGAAAATCAAGAACGAGCTTACATTGCTGCAAGTCACCGTGGAGTAAGTTTGAAAATCATTCAAAGACAAAAAAAAATAAAAAAAATAAAAATTCTTTAAATAATGTTTTAAATTTGTAGGATCGCAGTATGGAAGCTCGAATTGAATCAGCTCGTAAAGCGTCGGAAATTCACAAAAAACGTACCGGCAAAGCTTTACGTATCACTCCTGAAGATGTTAGAAATGAAGAAATGTACCAAGAAATTGACCCTGAAGAGGAGGCTAAATTAGAGCAGCTTCATCAAGAAGTAATCGGTGAATCTCAAAATCAAGAAAAATAAGCAATTCATGATCACTTGTTTATTTAATCTTTACAAAGTAATTGTTCTGGCCGAATAAACTTTTTGTATATTAAAATTAGGTTTTTGTGATTATTGCCAATTCTTTGATCACGATAGTAACTACCCTGTACACATATTTTCTTCGTCCTCTATTAATTTTTGCATTGCTTTATTAATTCATACATTTATTTTGTCGTGAAAATTTTAATTTCGAATGTATATTCTTCTATTGTAAATATGTTTAAATATGTTACACTTTAATTTCGATTTCGGTATATCGATATCGATATGCGATAAAATGTTATGCTAATTTATGAATACTACTATAATAAAACGCTGAGAAATCATATGTCTGCTGCTTAATCATTGTTTACTATATATTATCAATTGATCCTCGCTTTGCTTCGGGTGTATTTTTACTAAAACATATAGTAATAAAATATTATATTATTAATAAGTATACTGCTGTATACGTATAATTTATGTTATTAAAATAGTTGTTTATATATTTTATTTAAGGAAATTGCTAATTTACTCTACACGTGATTACGTATCACTTTTAATATTATTTTAAAATTTTAGAAAATCGTCTTTTTAAAAAAATTTTTATTATAAATTATATATAACTTATTTTAAATTTTGACTACAAAAAACAATTTTTATTTTAAAAAAATATTATTATTTATTTATATAAAAATATGTTTAATTTTATATATAGTACAGTTACCTCTTACTATAGTTACATTTGCTACAATATAGTTACAACTTTAATAAAATTACAAAAATTTTTGAATACTTTTTTTTATTATTTAATTTTTTAATTAATCATATTAATATAATAATTACTATTATATATTTTTTTAAAAACTATTTATTAATAACTATATATAATTTTTTTTTAGTTCTAATTACAATAAAAATAAAAAATAGACCTATTTTTACATATAAAAATAATTATAATTAACCAGATATAAACTCATTAGTTATACAAATCAATATATAAATATAAGTATTTTATGTTCTTTTAGCTATAGTTTTTCTTTTTTTTTTATTTCTTTTATATATGTTGTGCCCCAAATGCAAATCTGGCCCAGTTGTCAATTAGGACAGCCCAAATGTCAATATTTACAGCCAAAATAAAAAACTGGCCTAATCTAACTCTAACCTAACTCTAATATCCAGGCTAAATTAATTTTTAATTTGGCCAGATTGACAATTGGGCTAATTTGCATTTGGGGCACGACATATACAGTCAACTTTCTCTAATCCGAACTAGTGATTTGAACCGGTTGGGCTATAATTGGGTAACCGACCCGAACTGAATAAATTTCGGGTAACCGGTTGAGTAAATGCTTAATTGGTTGATCCGTATAGCCGTTTGAGAATCGGTTGACATAATGTAAATGACATCATAAAAGAGCAAAGCTCCCAAAAAGTAAAGGTTGCGATCGGTCAAATATTTGTGATTGGTCATTGATCGAATATGTGCAAGATAAATCGATCTATGATCGATTATATGCTTTGATCGGTCAAAATCGTTTGATCGTTTAATCGGTCAAAATCATTTGATTGATCATAATTGATCATGGATTTTGATTGGTCAATATGCTTATCGGTCAAATTGTTAGATCAGTATAGTTTATGACCGATCATATCGTATATGAATGAAATAAAATATATAATTAGATGACATGCCAAACATAGCAAAATGTGAATTTCTGCACTTAAGCATCACGATATATATCACATAGTACTATACCAGGAACGAAGTATATGGTTATCTGAAAAGTGAAATGTGCGTACAAATACTGGCCACTGATTAGTTATAACCGTACTCAGATAACTCTTTGCTCGAAAGGGTATAACCTTTTATAAAATCTAATAACCAGTTTTATTGGTATGTAATAGAATTCTTTTTTGTAAATTAACATTATTGTAATCACTAGAATAACGAATAAGCAACTTATAATAGAAATTACAACAATTTTTCCTTAACGAAATAACGAATAACATCTGTAAAAATCATTTATAGTAACTCATAATAGATATGATATTTTTAATTGATCTCCTTGTTATAAATTGTTAATCGATACTGCTTATACTATTTTAGGCTTAACATGCCTAAAATTTCACATCAACAAAGACACTTATGAACGAATACTCAACAAGCACAGATAAGGCTAAAAGTTCTGAATAAAGAAATTTGACAAACTATTCGAATTAATACAAGCTATAGAACTGGATCGATACAGAATTTTTCTGGAAAAACCCGCCGCTTACCATGTGAACCAGAGCTAGACTAATGCTATTACAACAAAAGAAATCCTTCGTGACTATCATCTTGACAGGCCACTTTTACCACAACAAACTCAAAAAACTCAGAATGTGACTGTTGTCCTGACAGACCACTTATAACAATGACAGGGCGGGCAAAAAAAACCCACCGAATTTTTTTGGAAAAAATCCGCCGCTTACTATGTGAACCAGAGCTAGACTAAAGCTATTATACAACAACAGAAGAAACCCTTCGTGACTGTTATCTCGATAGTCCATTTTTTTTCTTCTATAAAACTCAAGCTATGACTGTCGTCCCGACAGGCCACTTTTACCACAACAAACTCAAAATGCAACTGTCGTCCTGACAGGCCACTTCTACCACGACAGACTCCAAATGTGACTGTCGTCCCGACAGTACAGTTTTACCTTAAAAACACAAAAAACTCAAGCTGTAACTGTCGTTCTGACAGGCCACTTTCTATTACCAAACTCAAAGACAACTGTTGTCAGATAGGTCATAAATTTTCTAAAAATTGATTTCTTCAAAACTGTGATAAAAATCTTTCATAATTGTCGTTCTAATAGACCACTTCTACCATGACAGGCTCCAAATGTGACTGTTGTCCCGACAGTACAGTTTTACCTTAAAAACACAAAAAACTCAAGCTGTAACTGTCGTTCTGACAGGCCACTTTCTATTACCAAACAAAGACAACTGTCGTCAGGTAGGTTATGAATCCTCTAAAAATTGATTTCTTCAAAACTGTGATAAAAATCTTTCGTAATTGTCGTCCTAACAGGGTCTCGACAAGCTGCTCCTATATATTCAAAAACAAGAAAACTCCTCTGTAGCTGTTCTGACAGACCACACAACTAACAAGAAAACTTCATTGTGACTGTTCCCGACAGGCCACTTCTAAAAATGAAATATATGACTGTCATCTAGCAGGCTATAAATTAACAAAAAATCAGTCAAAACAATAACATTGACCCAACAGGTCCTCAAATAAAACCCTCAAGTCGTTATTTGATCGTGTACGAGGATCGGGTAGAATGGGCGAAAAAACCAGACAAAGTTGAGTTAGCAGAAAAAACAGAAGCTACCTTTCCTAGGAACAAACCTGTTCCTCTTAAATACTAACGCTTACTAATTCCAAATATGTCATATTATATATAAAATCACACAATAAATAACTATAATGCATCAAACGGCACAATTATATAATAAATCACGATCACGCATTAACACTTACTTACAATACGCCTGTAATTGATTCGAGACAAAAATGCTGCCAGCTAAATAAGTAATTTGAGCGAAGGCTTAGTAAATATTTTGAGCGAAGAAGTAGTAAGTTATATAAAAAATACCTTAAATAAAGGTTCAGTAAGTAATTTGAGTGAAGGTTATAAAAAATAATTTGAGCAAAGGTTTAATTAGTAATTTGAGTGAAGGTTCAGTAAATAATTTGAGCGAAGGTTTAGTAAATAATTTGAGCGAAGGTTTAGTAAGTTATATAAAAAAAATACCTTAAGTAAAGGTTCAGTAAGTAATTTGAGCGAAGGTTATAAAAAAATAATTTGAGCAAAGGTTCAGTAAGTAATTTGTGCGAAGGTTCATTGAAAGTTCAGTTATTAAATAGTTTGTTGATCTGTATAATAATAATTTGTCGAATTTCAGGGTCCTCTAATATTTATAATTAATTGATTTGGTTATACATATGATTAATGATCGATTAAAGGTTATGATCATAATATTAACAATCTAAATTTAGCTTTTAACTCTATTATTCTAATTATTAATATTTATTGATATATTTTAAGATTTGTATTATTCAATATTAAAACCAATATAATTCTTTCCAATACGCAATTCAGTAATCGATCAAAAAATTATAATCGATCGAATTAACTTTTGAAATCGAACATATCAAGTTCGAATCTCTAATTATAATCGATTAAACTTTATGATCGATCATAACCTTTTGATCGATTATAATCGATCAAATGGTTATAATCGATCATTGAGTTTGATCGATCATGATCGAACAAAAAAATTCGTGATCGATTATGACCGATTTGACCAAGCAATTGGTCATATCATGTTCGATCGCAATCTCTACCAAAAAGTTCTGAAATGAAATGAATGAATATAGTAGACGAGACAAAAATTTGAGAAGTAAACATAAAGTAATCTTATTTGGTTGAATCGGTTGACAGCAAATATTTCAGTTTGGTTGACCATTTAAGGAAAATTTTCTCGGTTCAAATCACTAATCCAAACTGCCATTTTTTTACTATGTAAAAATTTGAAAAAGTTCAGTTTTTAAAAAGTTATATATAGCTTATCTGAACTTTATAATAAAATTTACAATGTCCTAGAAGATTTTGTCGGCTTAGAAAAAAGTTTAATAGTGTTCGGTTTAGAGAGATTTAGATTAGAGAGAGGTGACTGTATATATAATACTCTAACAAGCAGTTCTTTGCATAGTATTATACAATTTTTATAGTTTAGTACAGACAAAAATATTGCTATTAGATTCTATTTTTTTTTTTTTGCTTTTTTCTTCTTTCTTTCTTTATTTTTTATTTACTTTGGTTATTGTTAAATAATAATAGGTTGTTCTTTTATTTAATATATATTTTTTATTTTTTATATTTATTTTTTTTCTAGTAGAATTCTTTTACTTAAAAAGCTAGAAGAAAAAAATTTAAAAATAGGTAGTTTAATATTAATTTTGTACAATTAGTATGAACTAGTATAGCAGATTATATTTGATTTATAATTTGGTAAATAGAATAATATCAAACTTGAAAATTAAAAATAATCAATATAAAGTTCAGATTAGCATTATAATAACTCTTTGAAAATTAAACTTTTTAATAATTTTATATATAAAAACAAATAGTTCAAAATAGGTTCCACAAAATTCAGACCTGGTCCAAACTTCGGTTCGGATCTAAAGTTAGGGTCTGAACTCGTATCACTTAGATCTAAGTCCGGTCTGAATTCGTGAAATTTATAAATGCTATAGTTGATTAAGCCCTATGTTCTCGCTAAAAAAAAAAAACAATTACAGCTGTTTTTATAAATTCCGGATATAAAATAAACTTTCATAATAATATATTACACGAATAGGTGTTACATAATATTAAAAGGTTATATAAGTAATTTGTCGACATATTTTATAAGTATTTTATATCGCTCATGTTGGTTATCCTAAAGTGAAAACCAGCCAATCAACAATCTATATTATTTTAATATGACCGGACCAGGTATTACCTGGGCAGATTTTTGTATAAGTCTGAACCCGTATTAATTCTAATAAATTAAGGGTCCAAACTCAGTTCGTTCAATGGACCGGATCGGACCTGGGCCGGACCTGGATCTTTTGCGGAACACTAGTTCAAAATAAACAATAAATTGAATTAATAATCTAATTATAATTAGTACTATTATATATATATAATTCGAAGTAAAAATTTATCTAATAAAAAATTGTTTAATACTAGTAGACTTGGGCATGTTCTTATGTTTATGCCTTTTTTTGATGATTGACTGTTTTAGATATCTGGTATTATTTAGTTATCATATTATTCTATATATAGTACCTGGGTACTATATGTGAAAATATATCATATATAGAGGTAGAAACATTTCTCTGGTAATTACATTCTATAGCACTATGGTTTTGATATATATGACATACTACTTTTGAATTAAAATTGATATAGGTTGTATAGAGTAGCAGAATAGTACAACGTATAGGTGACATAGTGAAATAAGTAACTTAGTGATGTATTGGTGATACAAATGACACAAGTAATATATATATATAAGAGCACATATTTACTAATAAAAGAATTAACTATAATGACTTTAAATACAACCAAATTTAAATAAGAAATATATAAAAATACGTGAAATCTGCAAAGCAAAATTAGGTAAGGGAGGTGCCAGAAATCAGCTGATTTCTTAGGGAGGAGGGGTCTCTGGCCTAGTCAGATTACTATATATTCTTTATTCTTATTAGTTAATACAACATATTATTTATATCATATATATTTAAAAATAATATATAAAAATTTTATTAGTTAATAACTTTTGATCCACCAGTCCAATTTGAATGATTTAACTACCAAAATGATCCTCTCAAAGAGAGGATTCTAACAAGCCCAAAATTACAAGAATCTAATCACAGGATCATAAGATCGATATAGATTTGTGCATTATTACTACATATATATTATTTATTTAATAAATATAGTAATAATACACAAATCTATATTGATCTTATGATCCTGTAATTAGATTCTTGTGATTCTGGGCTTGTTAGAATCCTCTCTTTGAGAGGATCATTTTGGTAGTTAAATCATTCAAATTGGACCAGTGAATCAAAAATTATTTATTATATTCTATATAATATTTAACTTTTGATCTACTGGTCCAATTTAGATGATTTAACTACCAAAATAATCCTCTCAAAGAGAGGATTCTAACAAGCCCAAAGTCACAAAAATCTAATCACAGGATCATAAGATCGATATAGATTTGTGTATTATTACTATATAGTATTTTATTTAATAAATACTTTATAGTAATAATATGCAAATCTATATCAATCTTATGATCCTGTGATTAGATTTTTGAGATTTTGGGCTTGTTAGAATCCTCTCTTTGAGAGGATCATTTTGGTAATTAAATCATCTAAATTGGACCAGTAGATCAAAAGTTATTAACTATTAAATTTATAAATATTTTTATTAATAATTTAATATACGTAAAATTTGATTGGCTATTAAACCAGTCAGGTAAGGGAGAGGGGGTAGGGGTATAGTAAATAGAAATCAGGTAATTTCTGGCACTCCCCTAATGAAATATAGAACATGTCAATAGGATATGGAATATTGATTCTTTGTCAAAATAAAACCAAAGTTAAAAAGAACGAATTTGAAGTGTTTGAAAATTCTCTGAGATTTACTAAAAAGACATGCCTAACAAACTGTTTTTTGTTATAGTATTTAATAGAGTGCGAAATGGGCTGGGTCGGGCCAGGCTTCCTAAGACCCGAAACAGAGCCTGAAAATTTTTTTAGACCCGATTTAAAGTCTGAGCCCGACAAAAAGCCCGTTAAACAAACCAGGCCGGGCCTTATTATAAATCAGGCTCAAGCCTGACAAAAAAGCCCGCTAAGCAAACCGAGCTGGGCTTTATTTTAAATTCGGCCCGGGCCCGGTCTGGCCCGTATTTAATATAGATTTTTGACTCTGACAGCAGAAGATGCCGTCAGAAATTGAATTAAGACCTTTTTTGAGAGCTGATAGTATAGTTTTGAAGACAAATAGAATGGATAAAGTAATATAATCGAAATGTCACACAATTGAAAAATTTTTATTTAATGAAGTCATAGCTTCAAATTTAAAATTTACAAGTTTCATTGTGCTTTGCACATGCCATTTCAAAATTATACGTGTTTTTTTTTAAAAAATCCTTATTGAATTTGTGACCAAATTGCTAACTGCATTTTAGCCTGACCCGAGAAAACGAAGGCAAGCGAATTAATCTGTAATGAACAAAAAAACGAAGGCAAGCGAATTAATCTGTAATGAACGAAAAAACTTGAGAATACGAGTGTGATTTAACCAAACTTTGGATAACTCTGTTCATCAATCTGTAACCTAGTTTGGTGACAAAAAGATTGAAATTGTATCTTATTTTTTTTTTTAGAATTATAACGATCAGTTACATTATTTCTTATCTTACGTAAAAAAATTATCTTTAATCATATTGAGCATCATCCTTTAATTTTTCCCAGCCTAGTTCCTTTTCATTTCTTAACCAGTCTTGGCCACATACTAACATTTCAGCAGTTTCCGGAGAGAGGTTCGATCGTTCATCGTCAATAATCCTACCTGTGATACTAAATATCTAAACAAACAATGCATAGTTAATGCAAGAACTTGGCCAATACTGAAACTAACCAAAGAACAATTTTTTCTAATAACTAAATGGTTAATTTCAGTATTAGCCTAAGTTTTGCATTAATTACCAAAAATAAGTTAGTTTATATCAATAAAGTTAATACCGGTACTTACCATATAAGTGTGAAATAACGCGCAGGGGTGTTATTTCGAATTTTGGTTAAAATTTAAAATAAACCCCTGCGTATTATTTCACGCTTATACGGTAATTAAAATTTTATTTACTGATTCGGAGGCCACAGAGGTTATTGGGATTGCCAAAATATCCCTCGCTATTGATGAAACGAAAGGATACTTCATTTCATTTTCATTCCACCACATTAGAACGTCAAACGTCCCGGAACCAAAACGGGGAACAAGCAGATCGCTCAGATATTGCTCAAATTTATTCGTATTATTTGTGCCATGAACTTGATTATCTTTAAGAAAATGGTCATAGCTCTGTATCAATTCGTTATTCTGTAAAAAAAGGTCAGAAAAATCACTATAATCATTAAATGAAGCTGTATTTTGCGAATATGTCGATTGATAAATCATTGAAGCTCTATAAAATAAGAAGTAGCTATTGATTTAGTAAAAATAGTAAACTTTAAAAATAACTTTCCTCATTTTAATATCGTTTAGTTTTTCTTCTGCTTTAGCGAATAATAGATTCATTTTTTGCTCATATATATGAGTAAGTAATGACATTTTGTAGCGTGGATCCAAAATCGATGCAAGACAATGCATTTCTCCCATGTCTGCCTAATACTTATCGAATTTTAATTGTATTGGCGTGACTATTTGACAAATAAGCGGATTTGCGTTAACAATATTTCATTTGATGTGTAACTTGATTTTAATAAAATGGGAAAGAAAGATATTCATGGTTGAATATTTACTTCCAGAAATAATATTTGTGACTATATTAAAATTAAGGTTCGATTAGTATTGTTTTGATAAAAACCCCTAAAAAAATTTTAAACTAATAAAAATTTAGAAAAATATGCTTATAATAAATTCTTGGTTGCCTTAAAAAAGTTATAGCCCGGACTAATTTGTCTTTTTAATATAGAACCAGTAGTTCAAACCACTGGTTCTATATTAAAAAAGACAAATTAGTCCGGGCTACTAACTTTCCAGATTACCTTCGTAAAACGGTTTTAAAAAGCTACAGATATCTTTAGTCTTATCCCAATTATTATCGAAAGGCATAATTAAACCAAAATTACTATCTCGCAGTGCAAGACGTTCAAAAACTTTTTTATATAATATAGTAGGTGATAAGGGGAGCGCCATTTATCCCCTGATTTTTTAGGTAGATGAGGGGTAGAGCAATTATCAGGTCCTATATATAATATAATATATATAATATATATAAATATATATTTATATATATTATTATATATATATAATTTTTAATATTGAATAACTTTTGATCAACCAGTCCATTTTGGATGATTTAACTACCAAAATGTTCGCCTTAGTGAGCCGATTCTAACAAGCCTAAAATCACTAAATTCTAATCACAGGATCCTAAGATCAACAAAGATTTGTGTTCTATAAACAATTAGTAATTAGATATGTCTAATTTGGTGCACCTAAGTTCTATGATGAATACCACGTGTCATATTGATCAGAATCAGATTATTTTGGTACCATTCGATTCGTCACATTGAGACTAGTGCTTCTAGGTCCAGTCCGGGTCTGGTCCGGGATCAGACCAGACTCAGACTCTAAATTTTACTATGGTGCACCAAGTCACTTCTCATCAAATTCTAATTGTGTTTTTAAAATCTTATAACTATAAAGTCCAAAGATTTATTTAATAAATAACCGATAAAAATAAATTTTTATCTTTAGCTCTATCAAACTTATCGGTTAAAATTTTTTAAAAAGTCCAAATATCAAAATTATATGATATTAAAATTTAAAAAATTTATACAATTTATTATGTAAGCTATAAAATTGGCGCCTTGTTGTTACATATAATTTATATCAAAATTGGCGTTACATATATTCGATCTACATAAAATTGGCGTGAAACCGATAATCAACAAAAGTTGCTATATAGTAAAGTCTAAATTTACTAAGCAAATCGAAAAAATCGATTAAGTAACTTTATTCAGCAGATCAAAATACACTTACATCAAAATTTTTATAAGCATTGGAGAATTTTTTACTAATTGACTTTTGATTTTTATGTTCGACGGAAAAATTAAAATTTTTTAAAAAAATATATTCGCCCCACAATTGACAAACGTTGCTACATAGTAAAGTCTAAATTTTACTAAGCAAATCGAAAAAATTCGATTAAGTAACCTTATTCAGCAGATCAAAATACACTTATCACAAATTTTTCAGAAGTATTAGAGAATTTTTTATTAATTGACTTTTAATTTTTACGTTTGACGGAAATATTAAAGTTTTTTAAAAAAATATATTCGCCCCACAATTAACAAACGTTGCTACATAGTAAAGTCTAAATTTTACTAAGCAAATCGATTAAAATCGATTAAGTAACCTTATTCAGCAGTTCAAAATACACTCACCACAAAATTTTCATAAGTATTAGAGAACTTTTTATTAATTGACTTTTGATTTTTACGTTCGACCGAAAAATAAATTTTTTTAAAAAAATATATTTGACGAACACTTCAATATCATTGGCTATTTAGACTATATATATATATATAGGACGTGATAGATGGCGGACCCCTATAGGAAATTATGTGATTTACTGCACTTCTCTAATTTATAAAAATTATTCACATTACATGACCCATAGTATTTGGACTATAATGGCAGATAATTTAGGCTGAGTTACAAATTTTTATATATAGCCAAATTTAAATTTGGCACATCTTGGATATATCTAGCCAAATTTGGCGCCATTTGATGAGAAGTGACTTGGCGCACCATAATTTCAGACTTCAGACCAGACTCAACTATGAGTCCAGTCCAAAATCTGCAGACTGGTCTGAGTCCGAATATAATTATATGTATTTTTTGGCACTAAACAAGTTTACTTAGTGCATTTTGTTAGAATAAATTAGTAAAATTTTAT
>QKWP01000483.1:214626-240500 GCA_003550325.1 Gigaspora rosea | reverse complement strand
AGATTTTATAGAATTTTATTAATAAAATTCTATAAAATCTTATGATTCATAAAATTTTACTAATTTATTCTAACAAAATGCATTAAGTAAACTTGTTCAGCACCAAAAAATACATATAAATATATTCAGACTCAGACTAGTCTGCAGACTTCGGACCAGACCCAGACCAGACTCAGACTTGACTAAAAGTATAAATATAAAAAATAAATTTACTTAGTAATTTTAAAAGTTACTATTAAAAGTTGAACTATTTTGGGATCCTGTGATTGCATTTTGATGATTTTGGGCTTGTTAGAATCATCTCACTGAGACGAACATTTTGGTAGTTGAATCGTCCAAAACAGACCAGTAATCAAAAGTTATCTAATTTTTAATATATATATATATATATTATTAATTTTAACCAATCAAATGCTTAGAAAAATTATCAGGTGGAGGGTAGGGGGTCAGCTATTTAGTGAAACCCTAATCAGGTGATATCTGGTGCTCCTCTAACATGAGATACACAGAATTCCAACGAGTCGGAACGTCAAGAGTTGGTCGTAAACTAGACACAAGCTCGGAACAACATCCAACTACAGCATCTTCAAAGTAGTGATACAAATCGAAAATCAAATTAATCGATTAGTTGTAAAGTTGACAACTAATCGATTTGAATTTTACAGCCCAACTTAGTTGATTAATCGATTAGTCGACTAATCGATTAATCGATTGGCCAACTAATTGATTAATCAACTAATTAATCGATTAGTCAATTGTTCGTTTAATCAACTGATCATATAAGAATGTCAACCCGGCTGTTTTCAGTTGCTACCTTGCGTGTAATTACCAAGTTTCGTTTATTATTTATTCAATTAATTGATTAGTCAACTAATCTATTAATCGATTAGTCGATTAATCGCCAACTAATCGATTAGTTGAATAAAATCGATTAATCGATTAGTTGGATAAAATGATTTATCAACTAATCGATTGAAAAATTTTCATCGATTTGTATCACTACTTCAAAGTTCTGTTGTCATGCTTGCGAGCCATAAATCCACTTAACACATTCTCGAATTTTACATATAACATTTCTAACCGTTTTTAGACCATCAGTAACTACTAGGTTCAATATATGAGCACAGCACCACTGATGCAATAAACTTCTATTTGCGATAAGCATGTTTTGACTTTCAAGATTGCGCTTTAGATTCGTTATTGCGGCATTATTACTAGTTGCGTTGTCCATCGTGATTGCTAACGTTCTAGATGCAATGTTCCACTCATTAAGGCACGTTAAGAGCATTTTACTATAACGATTCCCGTATGCGGTGCAGGAACCAATTTGAACCCCAAACTTAATTTCTGAAGCTTCCAGCCTTTATTAGTGAAATGACACGTTATTACCATATACCCAAGGGTTTGGACTGATATCCATAAATCCGTTGTATAACTAATATTTCCGGGTGCCTCCTGCACTATTATACGAACTTTTTCTTTAAGATCACTAACAATTTTTATGCAATCTTCGTGCGCCGTTCGTTCACTTACCACTTTATATTGTGGTTGCAAGTTTTTAACGAACTTTATGAAACCTTCATGCGTAACTATGCGAAATGGATATAAATGTCAAATAATCATTTCCATTATATCCTGTCGGCTTGTTTTTTGGGAAAATTTGTAGGGAACAAGGCCTGATTCAGACAACTGTAACGTTTGTTGTGAATTGTTTGTCTTTAAATACTTCCTACATTTCGTGTTTTTCATATGTCTGATTAAAGAACTAGTCCCCGTTTCATTATCATGTTTTAAAAAGTTCTTGCAATGTGTACATTGAACAGAACCCTCTAGAAAATAAAATTATATAGTATAGCTATTAACTAGTAACATAATTAATTACAATTATATTACAAAAAAAGTAATTTTACTCTTATTAGGATCTTTAACGAAATGATGATCTTTAAAAACCCATGACTCATTTGCTCTACGTTTTTTATTAACAATAGCTGACTCACAGTCTTTATCGATATTGGTTATTTCTGAGCTTTCATTAATCGTAGTTGCTTCGGGTCTTTCGCCTTCACTAACAACAGAATAAACGGTTTGTATTTCTAATTATAATAGATGAGCGTAGTAAATTTAATTTAGAATCATGGTTCTTTAGTGCATTAGCATACCATTATCCATTTTTTATCTGATCCCAAAAAAAATGTAATGTTAATTATATATGATAGAATAATTCAAATCGTCATTACTTAATTAAGATGAATTATTTTATCAACACTTATAGGTGATAAGGTAGCGTGTATATGCCTTGTTTGGTATTGAATTAAGAAAAATGATTTTACAGTGTTTGATATATATCGTGCAATCTCTACACAATTATGCAATCTAAAAAAAATTATATAGATACATATTAATAATTGTTTCTCTTTTAACTACTAAATTGGTTCTTATTTCACATACCGGTAAATTTTTTTTTTGCTTTTTTTTTTTTTTATACAAATTTTCTTCTAATCTTTATTCGTTTACCAGACTTACTTGTCTGGCTTCTTGATTTCTTACTAAGGGTACCTAGTGAAGTTTATGTACATACGTACGTATGGTGCAAGTCTTAAATCTTATTCTTTTAAAAAAAAGATAATCAAGTAACACAATTGCACCATATCGGTTAGTGCACCCTTACATTATAAGTATATGCATGCATACATACGTAATTTACCTCAAGGGTTTACCGGGCCTAACGGGCCTAATCGGTATATTACATAGGCCCAGGACAAGCCCGATATTTTTTAGGCCCGACCCGAGCCCGGCCTGCTTTATAAAAATGTGAGCCCGAAATTAGACCCGAGCCTGGCCCGCCCTGCTAATTTCTGGGTTTAGCCCAGCCCACTCTTTACCCTAGTATTTAATATTTAGGCAAGCATATTTATATCTATTTTTTAATTTTTTAATTTTCATTTATTATTATTATTATATTATTTCTAAATTTTTTTTGTTTGCTTTTTTTTTAATAATTGTTAAATGAATATTGATTCTAAAATAACAATCCAAAATCAATATAAATTCAAAAATGATACAAAACAATGGGTTAAAGTTGAAAAGAATAAAAAGAGAACTTTTGGATAGTAACTAAATTTGCAAGATCACTAGAAGACAACTCGATAGTATCATTAGAACTTTAAGTTTTGGTATTACTATTAATTTTCTTTAATGAATCTTTAATAACGAACTTAGTTAACCAACTTGTCACATTATTTATGACTGAGTTTTTTGTTATATATAAATTTATAAAAAAAGCATATAAAATTACTATAAGCTTTGAATCTATAATGTTTCTTTTCCTACATATTAATTTAAAATTAAATTTTTTAGGAATATAGAACAAGAGGAAAAGAAAAAATTGTGCTTAAAAATCAAATTAAAATTTTGCTGATTTTGTACAAAACGAATATGTAACTTTGCCAAAAACAAATATTTAACAATTTTAAAATGTAAATATATATAAAATTATGCCCTGAACAATTTTACTTAGGTGACAGAAGTAGGTAATTTTGTAAAAAAATAGGTTACCTATGTACTAAAGTTAAATTTTTTGGGGGTTCAATATAAAACCTCTTTTTTTATCAAGATAACCTACTTTGGGCGCTTAAACAAAGTTGTTTAGTGTGCAATTTTATTTGTATTTAAAGCCAAAACATGTTTTTTGGCCATTTACTAGGTGAAAAATAAAGTTGAAGTTAGAAAAAAAATTTTTTAAAAAATTTTTTAAGAAAAATTTTTTTTCTAACTTCAACCCCATTTTTCATCTAGTAAATAGCTAAAAAAATACAGTTTGGTTTTAAATACAAATAAAATTGCATGCTAAACAACTTTGCTTAAATACCCAAAGTAGGTTATCTTAATAAAAAAGAGGTTTTATACTGAACCCCCAAAAAATTTAATTTAAGCACATAGGTAACCCATTTTTCTTACAAGGTAACCTACTTCAGTCACCTAAGTAAAGTTGTTTAGGGCATGATTTTACATATACTTATCATTTTAAAATTGTTAAATGTTTGTTTTTGGCAAAGTTATGTTTTCGTTTTGTACAAAATTAGTAAAATTTTAATTCAATTTTTAAGCTTAATTTTTTTCTTTCTTTGTTTTATATTCCTGAAAATTTTAATTTTAAATTAATATGTAGAGAAAGAAACATTATAAATTCAAAGCTTATAGTAATTTTATATGTTTTTTTTATAAATTTTATATGTAGAAAATTTTGTTGTAATATATCATGTAACTAATATAGAACTAAATCTAATATTATTATTAATAAATTATATAGACGTTTTCTGTAAGTGGTCTTTTTGTTGACTAATATAGAACTAAATCTAATATTATTATTGATAAATTATATAAACATTTTCTGTAAGTGGTCTTTTTGTTAACAAAAGCATGAAAATTGATATTAAATGTAAATATTTTTAATACAGTTTTTTAATATTATATTAAAAATTATTTTTATATAATTGTAATTTATTTTTTTGCTAACTATATGTATTTTTAATATAAATTACTATCTATAAAAAAAAAAATTATATAATATAAGAGGTATGCTATTAATAGTCAAATATTTATTTATCTCATATTTTTTATATGACATACTAGAAAATAAAAACTTCATTTAAATTTTTTAAAGCAAATATAAATGCTTAGATAATTAGTTATTACTTTGTTAAAGTTCTAAATAAAATAATTTGGAATTATTTAATAAATATAATATTATTCAAGTATAATAAACTAGGTAAATGTATAGTATTGATTGTCCAGAGCTAAATATTTATATAAATATAATAATTATTAAATAAAAGCATAGCATTGTTTGTCTAAAACTCAATTTTATTTTTTGTGCTATAAAGTTTATATATGTTCTAATTTATGGAATTAATATAACTTTTGATTCACTAGTCCATTTTGGATGATTTAACTATCAAAATATTCATCTCGATGAAACAATTCTAACAAGACCAAAATTTTTAAAATCCAATCACAGAATCCCAAGATCATTCATCACTAAGTAAATTTTTTTACAATTGAATAACTTTTGATCCACCAGGTTGTTTTGGATGATTTAACTACAGTTTCCTTTCTCTAATCCGGCCCTCTATATACCGAACTCTTAATAATCCGAACTAAAACTTTCAGAACAAATATTTTTATACATATTTTCTTTGGATATACCGAATTAACATAATACCGGTAAATTTTCTATTTCGGATCTGCACTCAAGTT
Organism: Gigaspora rosea; assembly: GCA_003550325.1. Lineage (NCBI taxonomy): Eukaryota > Fungi > Glomeromycota > Glomeromycetes > Diversisporales > Gigasporaceae > Gigaspora > Gigaspora rosea. The sequence continues at coordinate 235,244 of QKWP01000483.1, read as the reverse complement.
AATCAGTACATATAATCTTTTATTTAATTAAATTTATTTTATATTACGAATAAAATTTATATTATATAATTAATTAAACTAGTATTCTGACCCGGATTAGATATTAGTGACCTGACAGATCAAATATTTAAACCGGGTCATAATTCGGGTCAGATAATAGTGACCTGATAGGTCAAATACTCAATTCAGGTTATGACATAATAGTGATTTGACAATTAGATATTTAACCCGGGCCATGACCCGGGCCAGATAATAGTAATCCGGCAGACAAAAATTGGAAAAATGCAAAAATTGAATAAAATTAATCAAGCCGGAGGGTTTTTTTTTTTTTAAGTTTTTTTTTTCATATTATGATTTATGCTAAATAATGTATCAAATGGGCTTAAAAAATTTTTCATCACCATTTTTTTTTTTTTTTTATTAGTAACTCTTTATATACTGAATTTTTATTAGAATTCGGTTTAGAAAGAGAAATTTTATATTATGAACTTTCTTTAAACCAAACAAAATTTTTTGGGATGGCCTGTTCAGATAAGAGAGAGGCAACTGTACCAAAATGTTCATTTCAGTGAGATGATTCTAATAAGCCCAAAATCATTAAATTCTAATCACAGGATCCAAAGATCAATAAAGATTTATTAATCATTTAATCAAATTAATTTTATATATAAAAATCAATTTAATTAAATGATTAATAAATCTTTATTGATCTTTGGATCCTGTACCGTATATATCTGAAAATAAGCTACTATCTAAAATAAGCTACCCCCTGATTTTTTTAAAAATCTTAAAAAATTCATTAGCAGTTGCTACATATAAAACTTTTTTTTACTAAGTAAACTTCAAAAGTTCGATTAAGTAAAGTTGTTCAGCATATCAAAATGCACTTATAGTAAAAATTTGGTAATATTTGGAGAATTTTTTATTAGTATGTTTTTCAATTTTTTCAAAAAATACAATATTTCGAAAATAAGCTACTTTACGATTTTTTGTGTAATTTTTTGACCAAAAAAGGTAGCTTAATTTCGAACACATATGGTAATTGGAATTTAATGATTTTAGACTTGTTAGAATTGTTTCACTAAGAAAACATTTTGGTAGTTAAATCATCCAAAACAGCCTAGTGGATCAAAAGTTATTCAACAGTAAAGAAATTTATTTAGTAATAAACAATCTTGGAATTCTGTGATTAGATTTTAATATTTTGGGCTTGTTAGAATTGTCTCATTAAGACGAACATTTTGATAGTTAAATCATTCAAAACAGACTAGTAGATCAAAAGTTATTATCAATTTCATAAATTGGCCAATTAAAAATAATTTAAAAATCATGTGAGTGAACAGACAAAAAGTGCAAAATTGCATTTTTGATATTTTATTATGTGATGCATCAAGAAAGTAACTTTTGTATCATAATACTTAGAAACTAAAAGTTCTTTGCTTCGCTCCGGACAATAAATAAAAAATACCAATTCAAAATAATATTATCATTAGCAAATAGGTTATTAAATTATATATCATACAATAAAAATAAATAATACCTTATTATATATAGCATTATATTTACTAGCTTTTTAAACAGAAAATTTCATATTGAAATTTATTATTAATCATTTGTACTGACTATTATGGTTGTTTTTTATTTTCTAAAAAAAACTATTTAACCTACATAAACACCTATTATACTTGACTTTACATTTTAAAAAATTATTTAACACTTCTTGTAGATTATAATCTAAATTGGCAGAAGAAACCATTGAAGTTATTTTCACAATAAAAGATTCTAAATTTATATTTATAATAAGTTAGCTTAATTTTTATAAGTTAAAAATTTGGCTTAAGTCCATATAAATAAACAATAATAATATTATGTACAAATAACTAATAGCAGATTATATTTATATATTTATATTATCTTTTATAGTATCTTTTATTGTATATAGCATCTTTTACAATATATGGTATCTTTTTGGCATATAATATCTTTTATATAGTATATAGTAGATAGGGTTCCTTAAATTCAAATCAAATCAAATATTTGATCAATTTGAATTTGATCAAATCAAATTGACCCTGATTTGAATTTGATTTGATTCAAATATTTGAATTTGAATTTGATTTGAATTTGAATGTTCAATAGTAATTTTCAAATCAAATCAAATATTTGTCAAATCAAATCAAATTTGGCCATATTTGAATTTGATCAAATCAAATATAGTTAAATTTGAATTTGAATTTGATCAAATATTTGATTCAAATATTTGAAGATCAAATCAAATTGCGGAACCCTAATAGTAGAGGTCTAACTTGTTCAAAAAATAAGTATTTGAATATTCATTTAAATATTCGTTCAAAAATTTTAAATAAATATTCAAATATTTACTAAATATTTATTAAATATTAAATATATTTTAATTTTAAAAAATTATATAACTATCTTACTTAAATTAGCCAATAAAATTGCAAATAAATTATTAAAAAATAAAATAAAATTATAAAATTATATATAGGCAGCTATTATTTATACTCTCCGATTTTGTTATTTGTACCCCCATGTACTAAAATCGCCTCATGATTGGACAAAGTTGTCGATCTCGCTTATACACACTTATATTAAGGAAGCTTTTATTTTGTGTTCCAACACAAAACCTTTTAAGCTATGATTACAAATATAGAGCCTTGTAATATCATATTTTTAATTAAAAATAATCAAATAATGTGTTTCCCAATATTAGATCAACTAAAGTACTTTTTAAATCTTTATTTAACAACTTGTTATAAGGTTGTGATCATAGTGAATACTAATTCTATGATCACTTTTATATGATTTTCAGCAGAGATAAATTAGATCAGAAAAAGGTTTGTTTTAAATGAAATTTTGCTATATCAAGGTTATATATTGTAATGAATTAAATCTTATTTCAATTACATTTAAAAAATGCTTGGTTTTACAGAAAACAAAGTTACGCTCAAACAGAAAATTACTGTTACAATAAATCTTTGAACAGGTCAAGTAATTTATTTTAAAACTTTGAAAATATTTTATAACAGAATATTTCGACAAATATATGTTGAAACAGAACTAAGTGATTTTTAATCTCTGTTTAGTGTGCAGATACGAGAATTGTGCCCGGGCTGGTAGCATTGCCTTACTTTTTGTTCTACCAACTCAAATCCAGAGGGATTTCTTCTAGTTGAGTTGGTAGATCAATTGTTAGAAGAACCAGAAGGACATCCTCTTGTAAATACTAGTGCGGGGTCCTGCAAAACCATCATTGGAGTATTGATTATGTTGTTCAATGTTGCCTGTGCCGCTTTTTGTTGAGCTTCTGGCCAATTTTGATATCTTGCTTGTAAATTTTGCAGGAGGGGTTGCAAAGAATCTTCACGAATAAAAGTGCCTTCATCAATTTGTGTCGTAGAATAATATTCTTGGATTCACCAATGCTTGTTAATATTTTTGAGAGTTAGGCACTGATCATTATCTAATTGTTGGATATTATGGGCACAGGGTAGACCCATTGATGTTGAAAAAGATCTAGTGCATTGTGGTAACGGTTCTTGTACAGTCGCATAAGCTGCCTTTTGAAATTGCTCATTTATTTTTTTAAGAGTATAAACCAAAACCTTCCCTCGAATATTTGCATACAATGGATTATTACGTGCAAAAATCAGAATATGAATGCATTCTGATGCAACCATACTGTCAATCTCTTTTTTTTTGATTTGTCACTGCTAAACAGATTGATATATGAACCCTGTGAAGATCTTCAGTTGACACCTGCAAGTACGCCTTAAGGGTTGAGTGGGTACCTTTGATTAGTAGTTCCTAAATGGAGAAACGAATTAGTCTATATTTTCACAAACCTCTCCTTCTATGGTATCCAAGTATCTTCGAGATAGGTAATAACTCTGCTTTACCAGCATAAGTAAAATGAAATATTTGCCATTTTTCATTAAATTCTTCTTCTGTTATTGATTAAACTACATCATTCCACATTGAAAGAAATGATTCCCATTCACTACTCTCTTTATTTTCTGTTTCTATGGAAAATTGAGATTTACAATTTTTCAAGATGTTCTTGTTAATGTGCTATAAGCAAAGTAAATTTGCAGAGTCCAGGAAAGTAGTCTTGAGAGCGTCCATTAAGGCCAACTCTCTATCTGTAACTATAATTTTGGGAATTGGCATACCATTAAATAGGGTAGCAACACGAGTTAGGGCCTTCTGATAATCTGCTTTTTCTTTACCTTTTATAAAAATAAAACAAGAATAAAAGATCATATAAAAACTGGTAATACCAACAACATCTAACAATAGCATTTTAAATTTGTTGGTTTTGTAGGTACAATCCATTAGAAGCACAGAAAATATCGACAAGTAAGAGCAATAGATTCGTTATGTGTAAAAAAAAAGGTAAGTAATGCAACCTGTGTTATCACACTCATAATCATAAGTAAAATTGCCTTCACTAAGCTCATCTATGAGGGCTTGAATAGAAGTACGACCTTTTAAATTTTCTTGGTGAAGCCATTCACGAGCATTGTAGATATTACTATTAATAACTAGCATTGTTGGATCATTCTAGCGGAGAGTTGATATAAGTTGCCGAGATTGTGAACCTGCAACAGTCATTGCTATGACAGTTTCCATTTGTGATTCTGAAAGTTGACGAGCAATTGGTAGAGGTCTGACTTGGTCAAAAAATAAGTATTCGAATATTCATTTGTTCAATATTTTATTATTCGAATATTCATTCAAAAATTTTGAATGATATTCAAATATTCACTGAATATTTATTGAATATTAAATATATTTAATTTTAAAAAATTATATAACTATCTCACTTAAATTAGCTAATAAAATTGCAAATAAATTATTAAAAAATGAAATAAAATTATAAAATTATATATATATATATATATATATATTCAATGAATATTCAATGAATATATTTAGTGAAATTTTAAATATTCGAATATTCATTCAGTGAAAAATTATATATTCGAATATAGAATATTCAGTGAATATTCAGTGAATATTATTCATCAAGTCAGACCTCTAGCAATTGGATGCTCTAACATGTCTTCTGAAGGTTCGTAATTGTGATCAGCACTGCGAACCTCTGTATATCATAGACCATTGCGCCGAGATGCATACAGTTCGAAGGAACAGTCTATTAGTCGTGTACTACTATTTCTACGGCATGTTTCTTCTGTAAGGTTCAAAGAATTATTATATACACCACCCCGATCACAGTGTAAGGTCATATTTTTTAATTCACCGCGTTTGTTTTTACAAGTTCTCTTTTTAACTAATGCATAGCCCTGAGAAACTGCGAATGATTAAACATTTCTAAAAAGCTCATCAGTACTTGTGTATTTAGCAGAAAGTGATGGAAGTATTTTAATAAAAATAATGTTAAGTTTTTTAAAATAAATTCTTATTCAAGGTTTACAATCTGAATGAATTTGAAATATGCGAGGATTTATTACCCAATTATTACAAGTTCAATAAAAATTGGGCAAAAAACTCTTATTGAATTAATGTTAGGGGAGTAACAAAAATCAGGTGATTTTTTAGGGGGGGAGGGGGGTAAAAAAAGTTGAAATTATATATAAGAACCTGACTATTTATATATTAAGAAAGAGGGAGGGGGTAGGCCTCTGATAAAAAATAATCAGGTGATTAATGACACTGCCCTTATCTTGAAAATAAATTCTTTATTAATTCAAAATGTCTCTTTTATATTATAGTTACATGATAATTCATTTATTATTTTTGTGGCTTTGGGGCTATGTGAGGAGGTATTTTCATTTATTTTTTTTTTTATTTTAAAGAATTTTTTTTAATTACACTATTAGTCAATTCGCTTTGAAATTTTTCTCATTCATTAACACAGCCCCTCATTATGACTATCTTAAATTTAGCTTCATTGCATTGATTTTATTTATTTTGCTTCAAATTATGTATTATTATCAAAACGAAATATGATCTATTATTAAACATGAAGATTGTGCTAACTGAAATAAGAAGTTCTTTTTTAAGGCTTATTATTTAAATTTTAGAAAAATATGAAAAATCACAAGTTTTATTATGCAGTTTATTATGAATTAGGAGAATCCATTAAAAGGCTTGGAAAGCTCCTGCTTGAGCTAATATTAATCGAATAAATTTTTCGAAATATAATTTGATTTAATTTAAGCAACAATTGGTAATTTATTGTCTTTGAAGCTTTTGAGGCTATGCAACAGGAGTATATTTATTTCTTTCTCGAGAATTTGGTTTTTATTTTAACTATTCTATATTCTTCTTTTCTATATCACTAGCTGCTTCCAGAGTCTTACCTATTTTAGACTTATTAACTTATTTTAGTCTTATTTTAAACAATTGATTTTCATGCTTTTTGGTTAGCATTTTCAAAACATCTCACAAAAAATTGTCCATTCTGCGATTTTGGACAATCAAAGTCAACAAAATAGCAAAAATTATAATTATAAAACCATCTACAGCCTAATTAAAAAATTTCCTCGTGAAATTTTACTTTTAAGCGCAAGGTTATTTTAACTCTAAACTATCCCTTAAACCGTATTCCAGGCAAATTTGCCTGGAATTTTTAGAAATATTTACAATTTTTTAAATAAAATAAAATTTTATTAAGAATATAGGGTATACTTTATTTATAGAATATTTTCTTTAAAATATATTTTATAAACTTTATTATGAAAATTTTTTAAAGTTATTAATAACCTTTAAAGTAATAAAAGTTTAAATCCTTTTTATAAACTACAATATATATTAAAAACAAGAGGCTAGAGATAATATTTATAGAGTTCGCCAAGAATTAGTAAATAATTTTTTTGGCTAAAATTTTTTTCAAAATTTGTCTATTTTTAGCTTATAAACAACTTAAACTTTTTTTCTTATAATATAAAATTAAATACTACTATAATATAATCTTTATTTTTAAATATTATCAAAAAAAATTTTAATTAAATATTTTAAATTTTAAAAAAAGTAGATCATAAGTATATTTATAGCAATTTTCCAAACAAATTTGCCTGGAATTGCTTACAGTTTAAGGGATACTACAATGCAGTTTTTTCATGATAAAAAATTACAGTAGTAACTAATTTTTTTGTGGGAACACTGCCTAATTCCATTGAAAATTTTGACAATTACACTGACTACAAACATTATCAAAAAACATATTAATTGTGGCTAAATTAATCGATTAAAAATAGTTAAGCAATTAATTGTTTAAAAAGATTTCAATACAATTTCATTTCGCAATAGTGCATTTATGAAATTATAATAATTTAAGATTTGGTCACCAAATATTTTTTTCTAACTTAGTGACAAACTACATTAATTTATCAATGCTAAGTCCAAAAACAATTTTTTGGACTTAATTGTTTATAGCGTTAATGTTTTAATCTACCTTCTCTATTATATACATAATTTGCCACATAAATTATAATAGACTTCCATAGTATATCTGGGTTTGTAGCTTAGATTTGGTTTATAGTAAAAAGTAAAAGACCGGGTCTATACTATAGTTACATATTATACATTATTTACAAGCTCCAGCTAATAATAGATCCTCTTAATAAAGTTTTTTATTTAAATATATCTCATTTGACATAAATATCGCTAAAAAATATTCTAGATATTTAATTACTTAACCAAAATGACTAGAATAATTAATCGGATTTTTTTTTGATCAGATGTATTCTACAAATTATATTTAAAAGCCATATTTTGTTATACAAAAGGTTTTCTATTTGCATATATTAGCTTTAATAAATTTTGGGGGTGTTTAAGTATATGCTTAATATTGTTAGGTATAAACGGGATTACAATAATGGTATAGATCACATGATTATTTATTATCCAATCACGAGGCGATTTTAGTACATGGGAGGTACAAATAGCAAAATTGGGGGATATAAATAATAGCCGCCTATATATATATATATATTTATAGAAAAAGTCTATTTGTAATAGTCTGTTACATGCTTATTTGTAATAGCTAATAAAAGGGCTTCCAGAAATTACATAATAGTTTTTTACTAATAAATTTCAAAATTTTACTCCATCTACCCACACCTGATACTCTATTAGCCAATCAAATTTTATATTTTTTAAAATTTATTCATATGTTTCAATTTATGAAATTGATAATAACTATTGCTCTACTGGACAAATTTAGATAATTTAACTACCAAAATGTTTGTCTCACTGAGATGATTCTAAGCCCAAAATTGTTAAAATATAATCACAGAACCCCAAGATCATTTAACTTTAGTATAATTTTAATAGTGATTTTTTAGAATTACTAAGTAAATTTATTTAATATTGAATAACTTTTGATCCACCAGCCCGTTTTGGATGATTTAACTACTAAAATGTTCGTCTCAGTGAGATGATTCTAACAGGCTCAAAATTGTTAAAATCTAATTACAGGGTCCCAAGATCATTCAACTTTTGTGTAATCTTAATAGTGATTTTTTAGAGTCAATAAGTAAATTTCTTTAATATTGAATAACTTTTGATCCACATGCCTGTTTTGGATGATTTAACTGCCAAAATGTTCGTCTCAGTGAGATGATTCTAACAAGCCCAAAATCGTAAATTCTAATAAATTCTAATTACAGGATTCCAAGATCAATAAAGATTTTTTGTTTGTTTAACAATACAAATCTTTATCGATCTTGGAATCCTGTGATTGAATTTAGCGATTTTGGGCTTGTTAGAATCGTCTCACTGAGACGAACATTTTGGTAGTTAAATCATCCAAAACGGGCTAGTGGATCAAAAGTTATTCAATATTAAAGAAATTTACTTAGTGATTCTAAAAATTACTATTAAAATTACACAAAAGTTGAAAGATCTAGGGACTCTGTGATTAGATTTTAACGATTTTGAGCTTGTTAGAATCATCTCAGTAAGACAAACATTTTGGTAGTTAAACCATCTGAATTGGTTTAGTAGAACAATAGTTATTAATAATTTTATAATTTTATACTTTTGGCCAGAATTATAAAAATTTGACCAGAATTATAAAAAATTGACCAGAATTATAATTATAACCTGATATTTTCGGGACCCCACTCACCCACTAAAAAATCACGTAATTTCTGGAAGCCCCTAAGGTTATATTAATGTTAAAATAGAGTTGAAGTTAGGGTTAGAGTTAAAATTAATACAGAATTGCGAGAGGATTATTTTTTGTTAGAAGTGCAATAGGGGTTATCATAGTAAAATTTTGAGTTATAAATAAAGCTATTACAAATAAGCGTGTAACAGGCTGTTACAAATAGATTTGTCCATATTTATATATAAAAAATAACTAATAATCACCATAGGTGATTATCACCTGTAATCTACAATGCATAAAAAAATAAACAAAACAAACAACTTTTATTAAATAAAAATTAAATCTTATTAATATTAGGGCAGTGACAGATATTACGTAATATTCTAGGGGGGGTCAAAAAAATTTTTACATAAGACTAATTATACAATTTGATTGGCTAATTGGTCTTATGTGGGGGGAGGGGGGTACCCCCTGATAAAATGATATTACGTAATATATATCACGGCCCTTATGATAAGAGTAAAGGTTAAAGATTAGGGTAGGGCTTTATATATGCATCAGCAAATTTTATATATAGATATATATCGATTACTAACCGATCAGGTATATATCGATACTAAATACCCTTGCCGATTTCTATCGATAGTGATAGTAATCGATATATATCTGATATAGATATTAATCGATATATATCTTATTAGATATATATCGATTACTATCTATATCAGATATAGTGATTGGACCCGTTTAAAAAAACATGACCCNTTTATATTAAAAAAATGATGAAAATAGCTTCTTTTGAAAAAGTAAACCCAGGTTTGGTTCAAATAAACTGCTTTTGGTTCAAATAAACACTTCTTTGGTTTAAATAAACTTATTTTTGGTTCAAATAACCCTATTTTTGGTTCAAATAAAGCTGATTTTGGTTTAAATAAACCCGATTGGTTTAAATAAACTCGATTGGTTTAAATAAACCTTATTTAAATATAATTTGGCTCAAATAAACCCAATTTTGATTCAAATGTACCTAATCTGGTTCAAATGAACCCAGTTTTGGTTCAAATAACCTGAATTAGGTTCAAAACTAAAAAGTTACCAAAATCGGTTTGTGTAATGTTATACAACATTAGCAGCATGTAACCTAAAATTATTTTTGCGAAAACAGTACAATAAGCTTTTGTGTAACCTTTTGCATATATGTATTACACAAATCATATTGCCCAATTATATTGCAGTATAAATAGATACTATACTTTAATACAATTATTTATATTGTTAGTCTAAACGTTATCATTACATAGTATAAATAGGTAATCTAAACGTTATCATTACACAGTATAAATAGAGTAGTCTAAACGTTATCATTACACAATATAAATAGAGTATTCTAAACGTTATCATTACACAAAGATTTTTTAGATAGTTTTAAAAGATATTAGATTTTTAACTCAAAATTTTACTAAGTTAACCCTAAATGGGTTCTTAACAAAAAATGATTTTCTCGCAATTCTGTATAAATCTTAATATTATTATTATGCAGCAAGGTTACACACAAATTTTTTTAGTATATAGTTATAGATATACAATAATGTGTTTTTTATTCATACATACATATATTATTAAATAGCAAATACCACCAAGTAAAACCACTTATTCTAACTTCTACTTCTAACCCTAACTAATTATAACTAAACACCCTAACACTAATATTAACTAAATATCCTAACCCTAACTATTCTAAATAACAAAATTCTAAAACAGTATCCACAAGATCACTACATAACAAAGATTGCATTGCACTACAAAAATGCCATCCAAGTTACCACAAGAACATTGTCACTTTACCACAAGAACGGCGTATAATCACCACAAGAACATCGTCGAATTTTGCAAGAACGCCGTTGCTTCACCACAAGAACGCGTACAAGAATACTATCACTTTACTGCAAAAATGCCTGTCAAATCACCACAAGAACACCGTCAAATTACTGTAAGAAAGCCATTACTTTCCGCAAGAACGCCATTACTTCACCGCAAGAATGTCGCCATTTCATTGCAAGAATGCTGTCGTTTCATTTCAAAAACGAAAAACGGCATCGCTTTACTGCAAGAACGCCATCGAAATACCGCAAAACGCTGCCAAATCACTACAAGAAAACAACAAAAGTGTCAGTTATAACGATAACAAAAAAAAAGAAAAAAAACATACTGAAAAAAATACTTATCTTTATGTAGATTCAAGCAACCTACTTTCTCGCCGATACCAAAAACGAATGTACCAGTACTTCTGTGAGGCAGGTAGGAGATCTCCACTCTATGATTCTTCTAATCCGTTTGGGTCAACCTTTATACCAGGGGTTTCTATGTTTTAAAAGAAAAAAAATAAATAAATAAAATAATACAAAAAAAAATCAATTAACAAAAAAAAAAATAAATAAATATAAAACGAATAAATGAACTAATCCAAAAAACTCAACTGCAAGAAAACGCGCTTCACGGCATGTTAGAATGAACACCCTATGACAGTTTAAAAATCGAAAAGAATAGAATATTAACAATAAAGTTTTGGCTGTAGGTAGTTTCGGCAAGGTATATAGGACAAGGTGAAGCGGAAGGATTCGTGGTTAAAATCTGCAAGAAAAGTAAGAAAAGTAGTGAATTAGGGATAATATAGCAGACGTGCGAAATAAAAAAAAATAAATATAAAACAACAAATAAATATAAAATAAATTAAAAAACTAAAAAAAAAAAACAAATAAAAAAAAATAAATAAATAAATATAAAATGATATAAAAAAAAATAAATACGATATATAAAACAAAAAAAAAAATTATATAAGTTATAAAACGAAAAAAGTTTAATAGAAAAATATAAGTTGCAGTATAAGTTATGAAAAAAAATAAATTGAGGATCAAAATAAAAAAAAGATCAAAAAAAACCAGATCCGGTATGTTACATAACATCAAATTACAGATCATGAGAAAGCGCAAATCTATAGCAATTAATATCCATTAATCGCTATACATCGGTTTCAATAAATACGATAAAAATCAATTAATAAATATATCAGATATAGCAATTTATATTTATTTACGCTATCTATCGATTATAGATATATATCGATATATAACTAGTTTATCAATATATATCGTAATTTTTAATCGATTAATTGTTATATATCGGAATTTATCTATATAAAAAATTTCCTGATGATAGTAAAATTTAGTGAGGAATTTTTTTTTTGAATAAAAAAAGTACAGTCAACCCTCCATAAATGCAACTTGTAGGGACAAGCCTACAATGTGTATTTATGGAGGTTTGCATTTAGAGTGAGCCAATTAAATTGCAGCTTTAAAAATTTGATCGGCAAGTTTGTGTAACTTCTACCAAAACTGTATAACCTATTTTAAATACTAAAATTTGATTGGCTATGTGCATTTAAGGAGATTAGTTTAATATAAAATGTTATTTAAGAGAACGTGCATTTACAGAATATAGAACGTGCATTTAGCACTAATAACATTTTACGGAATAGAAAAAAATGTGCATTTAGGAAGGTATTGCATTTATGGAGGTTGCATTTATAAAAGTTCGGCTGTAGTTTCATAGACAAAATTTTAGATTAGAAGCAATTTTAGCAATTTTTAAAAATTTTTTGTTTGTATTACACAACAATTGATCTACATATTGCACCTGATCCTGAATTTTAATTGGTAAATTGACTACAGGTGATAATCACCTGTAGTTTAATTAGTAATTTCCTTATATATATTCAATAAAAATTCAATAAATAAATTTAGTCAACTCTTTCTGATAATTACTTGAACCAACTTTTCCAAACGCTGACCTGTAGAAAAACTTATAGTTAATGTATAAAATTATTTACAAAACTTCTCTTTATGAGTGTTTGGGATACGAGTTCAATCTGAGAATAACTGAAAAAAAGATGAAAAAGACTTTCTTACTTTACTGAAACTTAAAAAAAAGTATATATGTTTTTATAATAAAATAATAATATTTTGAAAATATAATAAATATGCTTTTATATAAAAAAATATTTTAATAATGTTTTTTATAATATATTAATAATATAATAAAAATTTTAAAAATAAAATAAAAATTTAAATCTGTTTCAAAAATATTATAAAATTATTATAAAAACATTATTATTATATTTTAAAAATAGTTTAAAATAAATTGTTTAAAAATATTTTAAAATATTATTTTAATATTATTAAAAATATTATAAAAACATTATTGCTATATTTTAAAAATACTTTAAAATAAATTTTTTAAAAATGTTTTTAAAGCATTATTTTAATATTATCAAAATTATTATAAAAACATTCTTATTATATTTAAAAATAACTTTAAATAAAGTTTTAAAAATGGTTTTAAAACATTATTTTAATATATTAAAAATATCATAAAAACATTATTATTATATTTTAAAAATAGTTTAAAATAAATTGTTTAAAAATATTTTAAAATATTATTTTAATATTATTAAAAATATTATAAAAACATTATTGTTATATTTTAAAAATATATTAAAATAAGTTTTTTAAAAATATTTTTTAAACCAAAATTATTTTTAAAAAATGCTTATATCTCGTAATTTTGCTTATGAAACCATCCTTCGTATTTTAACAAAAAATCTTTTTTGCAAGATTTTGGGGTAAACACATTTGTCTAAATCATTATATTATTGATTTGTTTTATTTATATTATATTTAATATTATAAAATATATTATAATATAATATATTTATATAATATAAATATTTATATTATACTATAAATATGAAATTTATTTAGTTTAATAATGTTTTAAAAATGTTTTTATTAATATTACTAAAACAGTTTTAATATATATTATTTATATTATTATTATTAACTTATAACTAGTAATTATTATGTTTTTTAAAATATAATAAAAACATAATAGATATATAATCATAATATTTTTAATTTTTTTATAGTTTCAGTAAAGTAGCCTTGGCTCCCTGGTATAAAGCTCAAGAACTATCGAATGTAGTTAGCTATAACATAGCTGGAAGTATTTGTAAACCTTGGTTTAAGTTATATTGTTAATATATTATTCTATAAACTACAAAACTTACATGGTTTTAAGCCCACGAAAACAAGTTGGTCTCTCTGACGCCTCCCTCATTCCTTTGGCTCTTTTGAAATTTCGACAAAATGTGCATTCTGGTTTACCTGCTCCAAAAGATCAGCAATATTTACCACTTCCAAATTGTGAATACGGCTACCATATTGGACTCAAGTCACGAGTAGATTTCAGTTTTACTGAAATAAACAATGAATGACACGTGTAATATCTTGGAGAATTCACCAAAACGAAATTTCTTTTTAGAAGGTTCTTTTTTTAGCCATAGTGCATTATATATACTTCTCTGCAATTTAGATAGGGTTTTTTGCTAGTATTAGTTTTTTCTTCATATATATAATAAGTTAATTTAGATAGAGCAAAGACTTCTTTATTTAGTATCATATAATTTTTACAACCCAACACAGATTAAAATAAGGGGGCATTCATAAATAACTTTATGTACCTCAAATAGTAGCACTTGACCCCCTTCAACTATATAAAAAAATTTTTCAAAATCCGTATGTTTATATATAAAATTTTATAAAAACTTGAATATTTTCTAACACAGTAATCTGATTTGGATGATTTAGGTACCATTCAATTTGTCTCTGTGAGACAAATCCAATGAACCAAAATCATTCATTTGGATTACTGGATCAAAAGTTTTTCACAAAAGACTATTAATTTTATAGTAATTTTATAAGAAAACATAATAACCAATAGTATTTGGCCAATAACTTTTAATCCAGTGGTCCAAATAAAATAAAATTGGTACTATTCGACTCCTCTCACTAAGACGAATCGAATGATACCAAAATCATTAATATTGGACTACTGAATTAGTTTTTAGACGATTTTTTCTAAAAAAATTGTATTATATTTTTTTGATCCCCCTACTTAAGAAGAAAAACGTTATATTTTGTCAGACCCCTCACCCTTCTTGTATAACGTTATTTCTGGATGCCCCTAACCATCAGTTACATTCCCATAGAGTTTCATATACTTACATTAAACTTGTTTTTTCCCCCATTTATTATCATCATCTTCCTTTTTCCTGTTTTTTCTTTTTTCTTCTTCCTTTTTTTTTTAGTTTAGTTTTTCTTTTTTTTTTTTTTTTTTTTTGAAAGTCTGATGTGATTCCGGTAACTCAGGTTACTGGTATGGCATATCGCATTTGGGCACTCATTTAGAAGTAGCCGAATGATGTTAGGTTTTATTAGTTTCGAAAATAATATCAAACACGACAATATAATGTAAATATTATTTTAAAAATTTCAAATAAACTGTAGCGAGACTTGCCAAAGAGGAAAAGGAAAAAAAATAAATATATTTAGTAAAATTTTAAATATTTGAATTTCATTCAGTAAAAAATTATATATTCAAATGTTCAAATATTTAGTGAATATTCAGTAAATATTATTCATCGATTAGACCTTTAGCATATAGTATTGTTGCAGTATACAGCATTTTTTGTGGCATATAGTATCTTTTAAAAATATTTACCTTTCATAGAATATAATATCTTTTATAATATATGTCGCTTTGTATATTTATATCAAAATGATATATTGCTATAATACTTACTACAGGGGTAGTTACTTCCAACTTAAGCAATATCATCACCTTTAGTCATATGAAAATAAAATTAATATAGTTATACTTCTGGGCATTGTTCAAGAATTAGACCTAAGTTACTAGACAGATTTTTAAAATTTTACTTTTATAAAACTATGACACTTTAAAGTTTAGAAATATATAGTAATTATACAAAAAAATATTTTTTAAATTTATAGAACTAATATTGCCCTACAAAATTACTAGTCAGTTTTTTGAAAATTCTCTTATATAAAAAATTTTGGCAATTGAAAAAATTAAACACATCGAGTATAAACTTCTAGTACCATATAAATTCACTAAATATTTTATTAGTATGCATTATTTCAAATTATTTTAAAACCAAATACATTATTTTTTATGGCTATATAACTAATCTTAAAAAATTTAGCCAATTAAATTACTTAAAGTACACAGACAAACAGAAATAAAATTTTAGTAATAAAGTTACAAGTTTGACAAATCTTTTACAAATAAATAAATTTTAGTTTGCTTATTTTCAGGTTCATTAGAGCAAATTCATATTTTTTATAAGAAAAAGCAAATAAAATTTATATAGTTATATTCTTTATAATTTTGTCTATTTAATTGATAGTCCGCCAGTTAATCAGAGATGATAATAGTATAACGTGATGCAAATTTCATATGAAAATCACTATAGTGTGAATGTGGCGTGCATACATATAAAAGTTTTTTTATTACTAAGCTAACGACACATGTCCACTAATTGAAAGTTGTAGAGCTCGTTGAGGCACATCTAACGGTGGTTAGATCATCCAAATCAGCCTAGTGGATGGTGAGATATCATTGAAAAACGATTGGATGACTACATAAAATCTCTATGTAAACAATATTTGTTTACATAGAGATTTTATATAGTCGTCCAATCGTTTTTCAATAATATCTTGCCATCCACTGGGCCGATTTGGATGATTTAGCCACCGTTAGATGCGCCTCAGCGAGCTCTACAACTTTCAATTAGTGGACATGTGTTGTTAACTTAGTAAGAAAAAACTTTTATATGTATGCACGCCACATTCACACTATAGTGATTTTCATATGTGATTTGTGTTATGTTATACTATAATCGATATCTGATTAACTGGCGGACTATCAATTAAAAAAAAGTATTAAAAATTTCGGGTTTTAAATAAAATAGATCAAAAACAATTTCAAAGTCAAATTTTAATTTTGGGTTTTCAAGCTTGAAATAATTCATCCTTATGTATAGTAAAACCTTATCTTTTTGTAAATATTTTGGGCCTTAATAAGACCAAGTCTTACATTGTATATACAGTACGAGATAGCTAAAAATATTTACGTTTAATTAGTTGGTTTAAAAATGTTATAACTTAACAAAAAATTATTAAATCAAAAAAACCTCTTTCAAATTAATAATTTATAATCCAAACTATATTTCTGAAAGAGGATTTTTCTTTATCTTTATTTTTAACAGTGTTATAACAGTTTGAAATTTGTCTATTTTATATATAAATCAAAAATTTAGCGCTAATCTACATGTATAAACCAATAAAAATAAGCCATTTTTGTGTTATATTATTTTAAATTTGGCATACCTTAGTAAAAAGTGATACTTTATAGTGTCCTTATCCAAATTTGGCGCCTTTTTTATAATAAAATAAAAAGTTGATATCTTTAGCTATTCTGTACTGTATATATTATATATAATTTTATATATAACAAGTATCTGTGGGGGCGTCGCCAGCTTCTCTTTCATGATTCAAATTATATTATTATTAAAAATTTTGTCACAAACTTCGCTAGCTATTCCATTAATATATAGTATGTGATTAAAGTTAGTTTTTATTGGAATTATTATGAATTCTATCATAAATTATTGTAAATAATCCTATTATGAACTTCCATGCCAGTGATATGTGTTTTGGGACGGGTTTACACAAGATCAGCAAATTTATTTTTAAGCCTGACCCGAGTACAAACCTGATTATAATATATCCACTTATTTGTGTGAGTAATACAAACTCCTGGAGAGGAAATGGCCAATTGAAGAGTGCAAATTTTGACGATTCCGGATCAGCTCAACAAAGAATTCAAACATGCGTAAAAGAAGAAAAAAGCGAAAATACGCAAAAACTAATGTTTAAATCGATCTTGATGCATAAATTAAAAATGACAGGAATGAAATTTTAATCATATTAAACATCACTCTAATTTTATAGCTTTTAATATTAAAGCCCTAACCATAAATTTTTATTTCACACACTTACAAAATCAGATTGCCTTGTTTGGTTTGTGTTACCCATGCAAATAAGTAAAATGAATTATAATTTGTCGGGCTGGGCCCAGTTTGGGTATACCGATCTTTATCTAGGCCCATCCCAGATCTTTGGCCCGCACATATAGACCCAATAAGTTTGGAAATAGTTTCGTTGTAGCTAATATCTGGCAAAAAATTGACTGACCAAATATTTGCTGATTTGATAAGATTTAATTTGGCAGTGATCATCACCAAAATCACAAACTTATCGAATCAGCAAATATTCGTTAGTCAATTTTTTGCCAAATGTCCCAAAAATAGCCATAAATTATACAATTTATTATTTTTTTTTTAATATTAGCCTGGTGATCATGCTATTTTTTATTCATAATAGTAGGTTAGTTACATTATCAAATGCTATTACTACCCCGGCTTCTTTTAGCCTTACATTTAAAAAACAGCTCGCCCGGTTACTTAAAAGCACCTGTCTGTGACCTGCCAGAGTAGAATTAGCTTCACTGTTGCTGGGATCCTTCCAAATCCCTATATCGCTAAATCATTAGCTAGCTGAGTTCCACGGCTCGTCATGACCACCTTTTTCTTATAAACTTCTTCCACCTAGATCCTGGCAGAATAGTTATCTAACTAATATCTGCATTATACGACTAAAGAAAAAAGAGAAAAAACAAATTGAAAGAAAGGGTAAAAAGGTGAACAAAAAGAGAAGGAGAGAATAAAAAGAGGAAATACTATACAACCTAAGCGAAAAACCAAAATAAAAAAAGGACAAGATAAAAAAGGCATAAAAAAAAATATGGCCTGATATACATATATTCGAAAAAGAAAAGAAAATAAAGAAAGGAAAAAACACAGAAGAATATTCAAGAATATTCTAGTGATAAAAATTATATAATACTGCGCAAGGAAACGCCTCGCCAGAGTATTATATATAAAAAAGAGAGTAACAGAACATTTTGGAATTTATTTTCCACAGATCTGCCTACTCCATTGCACCACGTCTCATTACACGTTCGTTCTTGCTTTACCTGCATACCTTCTTCCCAATTAGGATAGGACAACAATGCTGATCTTTTGGAGGGGGTACGCTGAATTTCCCACTTTTCATCCAAAATTCCAGAAAAAAAGACTTCAAGCGAGAATATGATAGTGAGTGTATGGTCAAATATGTTATTGTAACCAAAACCTTTAAAGAGTGTGTTGAAAAACTCATTTTTTAGTTCACCACCTAGCCGAACTATAAAACCTTTGTCGACGAAAGAAAACTTCCACCAGAATTTCTTGTACCAAGGGCACCCACTGCCAGTTATCTTGCACAACTGACGCTTCTGGCTTGCTTGCCGAATATATAAAGGAGTCCCGAAGAGAATGATAAACAAGTTGACCTTTATAAAAACCAGTATTATAGTTGCTTCGTCTTTTACTAACAAAATTTTTGTTTTTCTTTTGCTTAAAATTTTGGACAAGTGATCGACGGGAAGAGTTGTCTATCCCCCTTTATTATACAATTTATTATTTAAAAAAAAAAACACAAATAAATATAATAACTGTGTCATATTCAAAATCTAACTATATATTATAATACGTCCTGATTATACATGAGAACGAAAGCATTTCAGGTTCTAAAACCCGAAATTAAAATTTGAAGACGAAATTGTTTATGACCTATTTTACTTAAAAGACGAAATTATTTAATATTTTTTTGAATAGACGAAATTATAAGGAACATATCTATATAAATTTTATTTGCTCTTCTTTATAAAAAATATTAATTTTTTCTAATAAAGATGAAATAGACCTTTTTCAAAAATCAATTTTGGTGGCATCACTAGTCCTGATCTAATATCTTGAATAAACCATTATAGTATATTTAGTTTTAACATCCATATTATATTAGGGTTAGTTTTATCGTCCCGAATTCAACTACTATGCTATGCATAATTATCATTGCATATCAAAACTAGTGATCCTGGCCGAAATTGAAAAAATCGGCTAAGCCGATTTTTCGACCCGGTCGGTCGATTTTTTCTAAAATCGGCTAGCCGATTTTATAAGTAAAAAAATTTTTCTCATCAGTTTTGTAGGTTTTTTTTTAGAATGAACCCACCGTTTTCATGGTAACGGAAGTTGTCGCTTTTAGAATCGTTGTAGGAAGCATCGCACTTTGGAGACATCGAAGTGTCACCCTGGTATGAATATTTTTTTTACATTGTTAGGTTTTTGGTACTAGTCTAATCACTATGTTGCCTTGAAGTTTTTACGTGTTGAAGTTGCAACCTCAGTTGCACTAAAAGAAGCCGAAATGTATTGATTACCGCATTTTAAGCAGTGCAACTTCAGGCACTTGAAGTTGCAACTTCAAGCACGAAGTCCCCTATGTCGGCTAATTTTTGATAATAAATGAAGGCCATAAACTCATCCTTTTCGACTATATTGATAACAATATGTTTCATCAGCAGAACCCGTATTGGCTGATTTTTGATAATATCTGAAAGCTTTTGTTTGGCCTTTTTCAACTCCAATCCCAATAGCTAA
>QKWP01000483.1:186616-201037 GCA_003550325.1 Gigaspora rosea | reverse complement strand
AAAAAAATATACTTGTATATATTGTAAAGTTTCTGGGGAGCCTCTAAATTTTCTGGGGTTACACAAGATTATTAATTAAATATCATATGATCATCATATGATAAAATAATATCTAACCTTTAAATATATGTATCTTGATAAATATTTACCCAATTTTGATGATTTTACTACCATTAGAATCAGAAAAACCTATTCTACAAATTTTAATTAATTTTTAAAAACAGTTTACATAATAAAATATTTTTAATATTCAAAAGGAAAAATAGTGACACAAAAATCATATGAAAAATGATCGACATACACCCTACCCTTAATCAGTTGATAATCACTATTTCATGTATTACGTCATACAGTATAATATATATATGCAAATCATTATATATATTATTTGAACCCCAAAATTTTTAGGGTATTCCAAAAATCAACCGATATGATGGGAGTATTATTTTATAATAATAGGATAGGATATATTACTAATTGATTAAAACTTTAAGCATTAATTAAACTTATTTAAATATAATTATATATCAAAACAATATATAACAAGTTTATTTAGTGCCAAAAGTTATATTTGATTAGTAAAATTTTTGTATAATTCAGAATTTTTTATATTTTTATTAAAAAAATATAAAAAATTTTGCATTATATAATTTCTACTAATAAATTATAAATTTTGGCTCTAAGTAAACTTGCTCAACACCAAAAATACATTATTTTAGCATATATTTTTTTTTTTAGTTTTCTTAATGTTTTAAATAAAGATATACAAAAATGCATTTTTAATAAAAATTTGCCAATTTTGCTCATTTTTATTTCAAAAATTAAAAAAAATTAAATAATTATATACTGAAATAATATAAATTTTAGCGCTGAATAAGTTTATCTAGGGCTCAAAATTATAATTTAACTTTGAGCTCTAGGTAAACTTAGGACCTGGACATCTCTCATATAGGTCATAACTGGATTTTGGCCAATTTTACTCTAGTTTGCTGAAAATGACAAAACTATATTTACTTAAATAACTTCTAATTCGTGATCAGAATTGAATAAACTTTTTTTTGTTAGATGTGCCTCACTGAAAGCTTTATTTTTTAAAAAAATACATTCAAATCGGACTACTGGATACCAAGATAATTGCCAAAAACTGGTTTTTTGCTTTTCAAATTTTGTGGGTTTTGCTGAAATGCGTAACGTATGACCTTTGTACTATATATCTGGGTCCTGTAAACTTGTTTAGTACAAAAATTACATTAATTCAGTATATAATTATTTAATCTTTTAATTTTTGAAATAAAGATAAGCAAAATTGACAAATTTTTTCAAATTGTATTGTTGCTTATTTTTATTTAAAAAATTAAAAAAAAACTAAAAGAATATATACTGAAATAATATATTTTTGATATTGAAAAGTTTACTTAGAGCCAAAATTATAATTTATTAGTAAAATTTGCATGATACAGAATTTTTTATATTCTTATTAATAAAAATATAGAAAATTCTGCATTATGCAAAATTTTACTAATGAAATATAATTTTTGGCATTAAATAAACTTGTTTAGCATACAAAAATATATTATTTTAGTATATTATTATATTTTAAATAAATTTATTTAAAGCCCAATATTATAATTTATTAGTAAAATTTTAATAATTAAATTTTTTTAAATTGGCCAATCAGAATCATTTTATGTAAAAAGAAGGAAGAGTACATTCATAGTAAATCAATATTATATACTCTAACTTACTATTAATCCTAAGTTGTTGTATAAGAGAAATATAATATTATACTTAAGTTCTATTTGTATAGTATATATATGTAAAAAAGAAGATTTGAAGCATTTAACAAGAAGTAAAATATACAAAATTTTTTGAAAAAAAATCAAACTCAAAGCTATAAAATTTGCTATAGAGAAGCAGGTCCTTGCTAAGAGCAAAAAAAGAAAAAAGAAAGAAAAGATCATATAATAGATGTTGCAAGTATAGAAGTACTTTTAATTGAACTATTAAAAACTAACAGATTTAAAAACCAAATAAATTGTATAAAAAGGGTCTTTCCAAGTATTAATGATAAAAGCTTAAAAGAGCAGAATACTAAAAAAGATATTTGTATAGGCTTAGAAGTAAGTTCAAGTGAATTATATAGGCATTTAAATATGAGGCAGTTAATGACTAGGAGAAAAATTACAGTATTTTTAACAAGAAAAAGAAAAAAAAAATAGTAAGAAGTAGACTATATAAGAAAAGTCTAAATAGAAAGACCTCAAAATAAATAGACCTAGAGCATAAAGCAGAAAAGAACAAAATCTAAAACAAAGTAAAAAACTTGTTAACAGATTTAGTTTATACTAACTCAAAACCTATATAGTCTTGTTTCTACAAACCACTTTGTAAATAAACTTAAAACAATCTTAACAAAACTAGTAACCAGTTAAAGGCCTAAAAATAGGAAAAAGATTGCTATAGCAGATCACACCTGGGCACTTTAGAGCAGCCGGGTAAGTCTTTATTGTAGAAAAGGAAGGGTTAAAGGCAGTAGTTGGAGACCTTTGTATAATAGTATGTCAATAATAGCAGGATTGCCAAAAAAAAACGCAATATAGTATTGTTTATCAAATACTATTGTAATAATATACTATTATATCTGATATATACTATAATTAAATTATATTTAAGTTTTTAATTAATAATATATTGTAAATTTGCTTGTACAGTATAAATTTTATTAGTTTATTTTAAAATTTAAAAAAAGTCGCGTGTAACATTTAGCTGCAGGGTAACGTTTAGATTACTTCATATCAATTATTTATAATTTTTGTGTACCAAATATTTTTGGAAAAAATTTATTGTTACATTAAGTATCGATATTTATAGTCCCGGGTTCCATTTTGGAACTTAAATAAACCAACTTTGGGTTCAAATGAACCCAAGCTGGGTTCAAAGAATCACAGCTGGATACAAAAACCATAGTCGGATTCAAATGAACCACAGTCGAGTTCAAATGAACCACAGCCGGGTTCATATGAACTACAGCCGGATTCAAATAAGTACTGTATAATTATATTAAATTTACCCGTGCTACGCACGGGTTTGCAGCTAGTTTACAAATAAAAAATCAAATTTTTACAATAATTGTATTTATATAGTATTATAAGCAAAAATTATAAACCAAAATATATAATAAAAATTTTTTTAGCTAAAAATTATATTGTTTTCTATTAAAATGGTAAAGCCGGATATGAAGAATACTTATTATGAATTCATCACATTAGAATTTGAAACTTCGGTCTTTTTTTATTATGAATTAGAACATTATATTATTAATTAAAGAACCATTTATACTAATACTGTATGTATTACAGCGTGTGGCATTTGAAAAATGAAAAAAATATTTTTAGTTCAATGTTTTATCGTCGTAGCCTCGATTCATCCTTATACTGTTAGTACGTATTTGATTTTTAACCAATCAAATTAAATTTTTTCAATTTAAGTTTACTAAAATTTTATTGATGTCGTACAAAAAATTTATCAAGTTTAGGGATTCCTATAAATAAATAAATATCCGGGTCTCTGTGCTGGATTCACCTTGCATGGTCTTATACATCTTAGTCAAATGAACTGACTGCAGATCATAAACACACAAAAAAGCTATATAAATGGATTTTAACTTTTAGCGGGAACTTTTTTTTATATTGTATTAACCATTGTTTCCTTATAATCAAAACAAGACAATGACTGAAAATAATAAACAATTGCAATATGAAGAATTATCTTTATTAATATCCATGTTTAATGATAATGAATTTAAGTGGGTCGGTGATCCAGATCAATTGGAACATTGGAAGGTTAATTATATATTAACATCAAATTTTAATGCATCAAAAAGAGAATACTAACACTATTTATTTATTTATTAGTCTGCATTAGATAAGTTTATGTTGACTCATGATGTTTCTGGCTTAGAAGTTTCACCCTTTCGATTCCAAATTTTGCTGGATATGGGCGAAAATTGGTTCAACGTGTTTCTACCCTGCCAATATCCAGAAACTAGACCAGAATGTTATTTTTCATCTGATACTGCTACCAAACAAATGTGGACTGAAATAAATCAGGAAATTGAAAAGAAACTTAATGAAAGATGTGATGGTGGTTGATATCGATTTTTCTGTTCTATTTGTTTCTGTCAAGAATGTTCAATGTAACATTGTATCACCACGTGATAAAATACGTGTATCCATCTGAAATTGCTAACTCTTTTATTTTCATTCAAAGAATGTTGCATCTTCGATATTTATCAACATATAAAATCATTCTTACAACAACCGACTATTACTGAAACATCAACATCTGCACTTTCTCAATTTAATGAAAAAAGTGACTATTCGTTTAAAATCTGTCGAATTTTGATATGGACACATCATTTGTTGTCTCTTGAAAAAAGAAAGTGTGTATGTCGATGGGCTAATGAATTAGGAATCTGGGGTATATAATTATTTTTAACATCTTCTTATACCTAGAGTTTATCTTATTGTTTATGTAATTTAAGGGTTTTCAAAACCTGGATACCCTGGAATAATTATTGTGGAAGGATTATATGATAACGTTCAAGATTATATCTCTAGATTAAAGGTATGTACGTACCTAATTAGGTAAAAAAAAAAATAATTTATATAACACTTTAAAATTAACAACATTTGATCTTTTTCAAGAGTTTAAAATGGCAAGCGATTACAATCCGTTCAGAAGAGTCTGAAGTAATATATAATTCACCACCACATGATCATGGTGAATTTGTAAAAATAAGATTAGGGCGTATTAACCCTGGGGTTTCTGAATTTGAAAGTATGTCTGAAATTTCTTCAAAGTACGTATGACTTTTTTTTTTTTTTATAAAATAAGTTTATTTAGAAATTTTATAACTTATCGTTATATTAATAACATATGTTTATACTATTTAAAGAATGAAAGAAGCAGGATTGGAAGAAATGTTTTTGTCAGCTATGAAAATTAATAAAAAACAAGACAAATCATTAACATAAAAGTGCATTTGACATTTGATATTATAAAAATAATAATATCGATATAAACTATAATCCAATCACTAAATATATGCATGTATTAATTTTATAAATTCATAACTACATAATTTGTTATTTATAGGTTGGAACAGAGTTGTACAATACCCCGTCTGATACCCCAATGGGCAAGTCGCATGTAAAAAAAAATGTCTTTATCCATCATTCGTTCAAGGGGTGTAACATTATGTTTCGTATTTCTTCTAACGTTCGTTCGACCTAAAAAAAAATTCATAGTGCCACAACATTTTCAATATTTCAATACAATGCAAATTTGTTTATGCGAACTTTGACAACATTTATAGTAAATGTATTAAGTAAGTATGTGTGCAACTGTTTACATAAATTCCATGTATGACTGGATTATATTACCAACCTAGTTATTGCGAGACGAAAAACCCCGTTTTGAAATTAACATCCCCTTTTTCACACTTTTTTTTTTGTTCAACATTTATTTTTTTTTTTTTTTTTTTTTTTTTTTTTTTTTTTTTTTTTTTTTAGTTGAGTTTATTCCTTCTAATTTTTTTTCTAATTCGCGCTTTTGTTGTTGAACATCGAAAAGCAAACGAAACCTTTATTATTTTGACTTTACATATCAAAATCTCTCTTTCCTTTACCGCTTTTAAAACCGTTTAAAGGTTATCAAATTTTGGTTCTTCTTTGAAACAATAATGCTTGCCTTCGTTCCTATTGGCATATAATATATTTTTATTGAAACCGGGGCTTCCTTTGTCGACAATAACTACTTTGTTCAACAGCTTAATCGAGGAATAAACACCGAAGGGCTGTTACTCAAAACTTGTTTTTTTTTTTTTTTTATTATTTTTAGTACCAGCCACATCTGTTATTAGCGTATCTTATCTGTTACCATTTCTTTTAAATACTATTAAGCTATAAGAAAGGTTAAGTTTTATAGCTTTTAAATTGTGAGGTGCATTAACTTTAACAAAATTACTTAATAGCTTATAATTCAGAAAAAAATTATTGTTACATCTTTTCGCCATCTCGATTTCCATTCAACAAAAAAGGCAAAAATTTAATTAGTACAAAGAAATTATATATATTATTTCATTAGGAAGCATCTCAACGACGTAAAAGAAATGGGTGGCCAACTCACAAAAGAACAAGCTCGTTTGCCTTTCGGATATGTTCCCAAGTCAATACATCATCAGCGACAATGCATATCGGGCTTAAATCCATCAACGTTACGGTCTAATATACATTCGTCTCCGGACAACCCTGAAACGCTCTTTAATGACATTGGTGACTTTAATAATTCCCCCATGTCTAGTCGTCCTATTTCAATAACACCAAGTGGTGAAACCGCGTCGATTTTTACTGAAACGACTGACACTATATCACCTGAAGTTATAATGGATGTAGATAAACCGGAAGATGATAATTCTTGTTGTCAAGGAATGATACCGGATGAATGTAATTTGTGTCCAGTGGTATTCAGTGAATTACAAAATTTTAAAAATATTGGACTTTGTCGACGCGGTCTTGTTAAATTAAGTCCTAATATTTGTTTCTTGTATGTGACAACATGCTTACAAATGTAAGTGTTAAAATAATTATAATAATAATAATAATAATAATAGTTATAATTATAATAAAAATATTTCAAGATTTTTAAGTGTGACATATATTTTTATTTTACAGATGCTGTAACGAATTAACTGAAATACCAGCAGAAATTGGCTACATGAAAAATTTGACAACACTTGATGTTTCTAAAAATCGATTGGAGTTTATTCCAGATACAATTGGATTTTTGTACAAGTTGCAGGAATTAAAGTTGTCAAATAATCAATTAACATGGATACCTTCTTCCGTTGGTTCTCTCAAAAAACTTGGTACTCTTTTACTTGATGATAATAAAATTACTGAATTACCACCAGAGATTGGTCAAATAAAAACCCTGGTCCATTTGGATGTTCGAGATAACCCATTAACTGTTTTACCTGCTGAACTTGGACGGCTTCAACAACTTCGGAAATTACGAACTGATGGATGTCCTTTAAAAACAGAATTTGTACATCAACTTACACATTCTCCACCGACATTAATGGAACTTGCTGCACGTACTATTGTTAGACTTCAAGTTCCAATATTAGAAGATACAACTGATCATATTAAAGATTATCTTGCTAGCGCAAAAAAATGTAGTTTTTGTGGTGGTCCTTATTTTGAAAGTTATACGAAACGTGGTAAAATTATTGATAAAAATGAGCAACATATTCCCCTTGAATATCGTTTATGTTATCCTCATTGGAATACCGAACAGGAACGTGTTAGTTTATTATTTTGTGCATTACCCGATACAGCACCTAGTCCTGAACCTTACAAACATCGTCGTAACACGGACAAATCATGTGACGGAAATTCAGTAGTTAGTGTCTCATCTAGTACACATGAAAAAGTTCAGCGTCCTTCCGTAAGGCGTTCCATGACTATTCCTTTAAGTTCTCTTACTAGATCACCTTCTTTACCTAGTTTGCCGAGATCTGCGTCTCCACGACCAACAGATGACCGGCTACAAGACGAAGTTGATATAAAAAAGAGTAATAGTTCCCGCGGACGTAATGGAGGTGTACAGATATTGTGGCGTTCAAAAAAGAATAATGCTTCATCTGCTATTCTTGGAAAGTCTTCACGCAATCAGTCACGCCTAAGTTCTCGATGGCGTACATAATCAAAATGTTGAAATTCTTTTTTTTAATATCAAATAATATTACCTTTTTTTGAAAGTGATTTCTTTTTTGCTTTGTTGATTTGTTGATGGGATGGACATTAATATTTGAGACAATAGATTATGAATTTAATATACGCGTGGGGAATAATGTACATATTATTCCTTTTTTATATTTTATATTCCTTTCACGCGTGTAATTGATCTTTTTGTGTAATTCTTTCATCATAATATGTATATTTCAATCCTTTTTTTTTTTATTTCTTTCGCGACGCAAGTCGCAAAAACAGGAAAAAAGTTTAACCCAAAAATTCACATCATCTCTGATCGTATTTCAAGCATTTAACGGTTTTCTTTTATTTTACTATCTTTAATACGCGATTGCTAGTAATTCCACTGGCAATGTGCATCTTTCGACCGTTTTGTGCTTATACGATGGCATAATCCGAGGATTCCACCGTTTAATCATTCTTTTCTAGCTAGTACGACAAACACTCTCTTTATCTTATTAATTCTAATAACATTATTTTCTATAACACTGCACTCTTTCTCATTATTCGCTTTTCTCACTTACTTTTCACGCATATACTCAAGCCATACGATCCATTTGGAATAATCAACCATCATTTAATATGATATATGATTATCTATCGAATGCATTGTGCGGTTTTGAATATATCATCCTTTCACTTCACGTTTAGAATATACATGCTTTTTACTTTTGTGTAAATATATAAAGAGGTGTTTGTACATACGGTTATTTACTGGTGGATGCCCTTTATCCCTTTCCTTTCCCGATCCTTTATATCTTGACTAATACCAAAAAAAAAAAGTGGATTTATGCGATTGATCATTCCCTTCAAACTTTATGCCTCGAAAAAAAAAAATATATACAAGTTACACATTTCACATTTATGAAGAAAAAAAAAAAAAAGAAAAAAAAGAAAAAAAAATTTCCAAAAAAAGTTTTTTGAAGGGACACAATTATAGGATAAAAATTGGGAATGATTGAAAAGTGTTTAAAAAAATAAGAAAAAAAAACAAAAAAAAAGAAAAAAAAAGAGGAAAAAAAAAAGTTCTTCAATGCGAGTGGGATGTATTAATGGAGGCGAGGAAATTAATTTGAGGGAAAACCCCTTATAATGGGAATTTTTAAACTACAAATTATTATCATATTTAAATCTATTCTTATTCTATTATTATTTTTTACCACATCAGTTGCATCTATTCTTGTTTATTAAATTGTATTTTTTTTTTTTTTTTTTAGACTAAAAAAATATAATACGGTATCTTTTTGTGAATGGCTTATTTATAGATGAATCTTTAATTGTTTTCTTCTCTGTAGAAATGAATTTACAATAATTCTAGAATGTTGAAAGAGCAATCTATTAACATTCAAATCACGCCAAACGATTAGGAAAAATGAAAGTTTCGAACTTTTTTTCAAATGTTTATCGATAAAATTTCCTCACGATCTCATAGAAACAAAAATTAGAAACCATTCATTACCTATTTTCGAATTTGTTTGATTACCAGTAAATTGACAAATAAATGTCAATTGAGCTCTCTTTATTTATACACCCATCCTAATTTCGTTACTATCTTTTACATCAATAATGTCATTAATTTGTCTCCAAATACATTTCTCCGAAAAGAAACCTATTAAAAGAATTCATTTGTGTAAGAAATCCTTTACATTAGAAAAAATAAATAAAATAATATATTAAAAATAATATCGGGCATTAAAATTTATTAATATTATAAATCAAATTTATCTAATTGGATATCTATTTGTTATAAATAAATATATATATAGTATATAAGTATAATACATCCCAATCTAGATCTATTCTTTACCTTTTTTTAATTTATTAATAAGACCGTTTGAAGTTATAATTTCGTTTAACGTTCCATTATAAGTTTAAGTGCAGGGTCAATTTAAATGTAGTTGATCGTCAAATTTATCTACAGTTGACTTACTTTCAGTTGACTATAATTTGCATACACAACACGGATTTACGACGGTATAAAATACCAATCTGCACCATACTGCTCCGGTGTTATATATAGAGATGTACTTATGCATTATGCATACTATATTATGCAATGCATATTGTTACATAATGTAATAAGAATTGTAAAATTTAAAAATGTACAAGATTATATAATTTTGATTCAATTAAGATTATATAATTTGCTTTTATTTTAAAAATATTTTTTTAAATTAGAACTTATTATATATATTCTTTTCCAATCTAATGCAATAGTCTTTAGCAAACAAATTTTTTGATTCAACCTCTACTACTATACACTGTATATAATTATATAATTTAATATGTATCTCTGTTTAAACCAAATACAATATGGTAATCTGAGTTTAAACAATTAGCAAGCTTATTGGTTTTTGTTCTTTTATTAGCATCAAGAAGTATAAAAGTGTGTTATATAATACTTTTAAAAATATTGTTCAATAAACTCTTTATTAGTATATGGACCAATTTGGATCTTTTAGTAATATTTTCAAATAAGATCTTTAAAATTGTACCAATCAAATTAATATTGATAGTGATCTATAGGGACAACACCAGGGCATAGGATCGATTTTCCGTTCACGTGATCTTCTGACGTAAATTAGCCAATTAAAATTCAGGATCAGGTGTAACGTAACACGATCAGGAAAATTCAAAACAAACGTTAGTCTAGCAAACCGTCTTTCCGGCATAACAAAAAAGTTTCCTCGCACAATTTTGTCATATAATGCCCCTTCTAGCCACCAGCATGGACCCAAACCCTAACGTAAATTAATTTTTTTTTCTCAAAAACGATTGATGCCGGAAAGTCACGTGACCGGAAATCGATCCTACGCCCTGTCAAAATCGATCGACAGGTCACATAATGCAGGTACATGTACCTTCAGGCAGTGTTGTACATGGGATGTGTCCACACTATGTAAAATGTCCAACGTCCAAGATTTTCAAAATCATCCAAGCCTATGTCCTATGTTTAACTAATCAATAAAGTTATTTAAAAAAATATATAATTATATATTTTTTTAGGTGCTGGACTTATTGGTGAAAAAATTAAAATAGATTATCTTAATAAAATTTCAAGTAATTTTAATTTGAAAAAATGTTCAAAAATGTCCAAAATTGTCCCATGTACAACACTGCCTTTAGGTACATATATATTAACTTTATATTTTATTTTATTAAATATATTTATTTATTTATTTATTTATTTATTTTTGCATTTTACAACTGAAAATTTTTTTTTTTAACTTTGTAACCTGTCTGATCTTTATTAGCAAAATTACATAAAAGCTACATAATTTTATATACTAACAGTAATGATCGAACTAAGCCGGCTGCCCGAATTGGTGCCCAACTTTGGCTACTGCACTGAAAATGGTTTGCTCATACTCAAACGACGGTCTTTCCCATCAGTAAGAAGTATAGCACCGCCTGGCTTCAGAAACCAACCACAGGATCCATTCCACCTGAAAACTTCTTCTCTGAGCTTCTTATAAAGAAGAATAAAAAAAGGGGAAAAGACTAAAAGGGGGACAATACCTAAATGACTAACCAAAAAACCAACCAAAAATACAACCAAACGAAAAAAAACCAAAAAAAAGAAAAACCAAAGAAAAAGCAAAGAAAGAATAGAAACTATAGATGCTAACACGTCTAATATAAACGATAAAAATTATATAATACCACAAGACTAATGTCTATCGATGTATTATATGTACAAGTAATGAAAAAAAAACTAAAAAAAAGATAAGAAATTTTTCACGTGCCCTCCCAGATCCAACCACGTCATTCATTGTTTATTTGTATGTAGCGACCAAATTAACTCGTGATGGCGCCGGTCCCGATTCGGAACGTCCCAATTCAGAAGGAGTAAACACTGCCGATCTTTTGGAGGGGGTAAGCTAGAATTCCCACTTTTTGGCGAAAATTTCGAAAAAATCCAAAAGGAAGTGAGACGATACTCGAAAGAAATTTAAAGGAGAGGGTGTAGTCGGAAAACCTCAGTTTTTTGTTGTTCCCCATTGTTTTTCCACAGAAAACTTTGTCGACGGAAGAAAACTTTAATCTCCACCAAAATTTCTCATACAAGAGCTCCACCTTCTGCCAGTTATCTTGTAAAGTACGCTTTTGGCTTGCATGTCGAATATATAAAGGAGTCACCGGAAAGTTAGTTGACCTTTATAAAAACCGTTTTTCTGTGTTATCCTACTATACATTAAGTACAGGCAACTCTCCAACAAAAACTCTTGTTTTTCTTCCGTTGGTAATTTGGTTCAAGTGATCGTCAGAAAGAGTTCAACTGGCCCAATTTGTTTACAACTGAAATTCTTTATGAATTATATATATGTATATTATGTATATCTCAAGTAAAGCCAGATAAAAACACCAAATACATATTAACAAAATGATTAAAAAAGTAGCTCCACATTGTGCACCCAAACAAGCAAAATTAAAAAGAATTACTATCGAATAGCTTGTTACTAATTCTTTGCTATTTAGTATTGTTTATAGAAAAGAATATAGAAAAATAATAAATTATATTGATTTAGCATTTGTACTATCTAGTTATAAAAGCATTAAAATCAATCTTTTTTTGCTTATTAAAAAGAAGTATTAGAGCTTAAAGAATTAATTTTTACTATTTGTGAAACAGCTTCTATTACAATAGATTTATAGACGTTCCATAATAATAGATATATTAATACAATACTTCATTGGTTAACTCCAAACTTTGAAGTATGTGATATAGTACTGTACTAGCTATTGAATGGTTTGACTATTTACATACAAGTAAACAGATAAGTGACTAGTTATATGTTAAAATAAAAGATTATGAATTATCTAAAAAAGTTTTTTGTGCAGTAAAGGCCGTAACATATATTATGTAATATCATTTTATTATAGAGCTACCCCCATATAAGACCAATTAGCCAATCAAATTGTATAATTAGTCTTATGTAAAAATTTTTTTGATTCCTCCCCTCTAGGATATTACATAATAATTGTCACTGCCCTAACAGATAATAGAGCAAACATAAAAAAGGTTTTTAGATTTCTGAATGATGTAAATCATCTTTTCTGTTCTGCACATACTCCTTAACTTATAGTAAATAAACTTTAGCATATGCTCTGATTTTTGTAATTTATAAAAAAAGCTTATTTTTTTAAAACTTTAAAGCTATATAATTTTTGATCTACTGGTCCATTTTAAATGATTTTACTACCAAAATGTTCATCTCTTTGAGATGATTCCAACAAGTCCAAAATCATAAAAATCCAATTACAGGGTTATAAGAAAATGCACTATCAAATAGATAATACACCTAAAATTGGTTTGATCTATGTTAAACCAATTTCAGGTGCATTACCTATTTGATAGCACTTTTTTTTTATGACCCTGTGATTAGATTTTTATGATTTTTAGCTTATTGGAATCGTCTTAAAGAGACAAACAGTTTGGTAGTAAAATTATTTAAAATGGACCAGTAGATCAAAAATTATTTAGCTTTAAAGTTTTAAAAAAAATAAGCTTTTTTTATAAATTTCAAAAATCAGAGCATATGAAAAACAATTGAATCATATACTGAAAATATCCGCAAGTTTATTTTATTTTTTGATCTTTAAAACAATGTCAACACCTTGATCAAGCACAAATAAAATATAATAAGATGTGTATAGAATCTATTCAATTATTCAATTTTGAAAATTTGTTTGAAACTTTACCTAAAGTAGAAATAGAAGACAATTTAAAAATATCTGAAGAAAGAGAATTAAAAATTTTGTGTACTATCACTGATACAAAAACTTGGTAAAACTCTACTTACTACTTATAGAAATAGCTTCTAGCTTTGCATAAAGCAATCATATGGCTTTCTGGAACATTATATATGAAAGATGAAGATATTGCTAAAGAAGATTTAGATTCTTATAAATTAAAGCATTTTGTACTTGTGAAAAATGAATAAAAATTATTAAAAAAAATAGTAAAAATGTTTAAGCCATTTGATAAATTAACAACTTACTTTAGTGAAGTTAAATATACCTCTTTTTCAGTTGTTAATACAAGTATTGAAGTATTAAAGTTTAAGTTTTTTAGTAGTACTATGCTAAATGAAATTGAAAGAAACATTAGTGATAACGGTATATCTAAAATAAAATGGCAAAATGTCAATAGCGACATGTCACCATGGCGACTCTTATATGATCGGCCAATCATTTTTGAGATTGGCGATTATATATAAACAATGATTATCAGTTGATAATTATTGTTTATTTTTTTTTTCTAGACTAAAAACATTTTGAAGTCGTGCCTGTTTTTTTTTTTGAAAGATTTTTTTTTCTTCTTTCTCGTTTTTTTACCTTCAGCCTATACTTCTTTTCTTCTAGGTCAGAATCACCAGAGTTTTGTGATTTCCAAGATTGTCGCTAGAAATGGTATAACGAAAATCAAGATTAGCAATTACGACCATGAAAAAATAAATTACAAAAGCGAAGTTAGACTACTTACGTCGATGAGAAGTTTTTTTTTTTTTTATTTTTATTTTTTTGAATAAATAACTTATATACCTAAATTTTTTTTTCTTTGGTAGTTATGATTTGAAGTAGCTTTTTTTTTTTTTTTTTTTTT
>QKWP01000483.1:170095-186557 GCA_003550325.1 Gigaspora rosea | reverse complement strand
TTTTGTTTTTTTCCCACCATTTTAAAATTTTTTCTCCGTTTTTTTACTTTTTTTTTTTTATTTCAGTTTTTTTTTAATTTTTTTTTCTTCTGTTCTTTTTTACTGAGGGAGTTTTTTTTGGTTTGTTTTTTTTTTTCATTTTTTTCCATTCCATATTTTTTTTCCTTTTTTTTTCTTTTTCTTTTTTTTTGTATTTTTTTGTTTTTTGTATATTTTTTTTGTTTTTTTTTTAACTTACTTTATTTTTATTTTATTTATAATTGCTGTTGAAATTATAGTGCCTTTAAGATAAGATTTTTTTGTTTTTTTTTTTTTGTAATTTTTTTTTAATAATTTTCTTTTCTTTTTCATTTTTTTTTGTTTTTAACTATTTTTTTTATTTCAGCATTAACGTTGTCATTGGAGCCATCGTAATTAGAGCGTTGTAATTGTAATTGAAGTTATTAGTCGCGGAATTGTTGAAGTTGATGCTGATTTTTCCTGTTTAGGTTCCGGGGAAGTATGGCTACAAGGCTTAAAAGAATTGACGAAAGGGCACTGTGTGAGTTTTTTTTTTGTTTTAGTTTAGTATAGTTTTTTTAATAAATTAAATTATACGATTTTTTTTTTTAATTTATTAATAAATTAAATTATACGATTGTTTTTTTTTAATAATAAATTAAATTTTTTTTAATAAACTTAATTTTTTTTAAAATTATAATAATAAATAATAAATTTCGACCAATCAAAATCGATTGCATGATTCACATGACGACCGATTTGCATCGGTCATCACGTGATCACATGATTGATTTTGATTGGTTGATTATGGGGTCGCCATAGCGACATGTCTCTATAAAATAACACCCAAATAAAATTATAAATTTATTTAAAAATTTATTTTAATTTATTTTTTTTTAAAAACTTATCTTGTGATAATATTGATATCGATAAAATCTTTAAAAATAATATACCGCAATAATTGATTACTCAAGAGCCATCCTCAAATTAAAAATAATCTCAAATCTTAAAAAAGTAATCTACAATTCTCTTTGTCATTATTGGGACGATCCAAAAAATATTGGACTAATTGCAACCTTATTAGACCCATGATTAAAAACTATAAGTGTATAAAATAAAATAACATAAAATGATACAATTGAGAAGTTACACACTGAATTCAAAACCTGGCAGAGTATAGCTATTAATAATAAATTGACCAAACATACTAAACCAGCATGCTCATCATCAACATCTTCCTTTATAGAAAGAATTTTTAACCAAAATCAAGATCAAATTAATCATAAAATTGAAATCAACAATTATCTAAATATATCAATTATACCAATTCAATCTCAAAACATTGATGTTTATTAATGGTAGCATACTAAACTGTAATTTTTTCCTATTTAAAGTAGAATAGCATGTAAGTACTTGTCTGTTCCTGCTATATCTGTTCTAAGCTAACATTTTTTTCTAATACAAGTAATTAGATTAGTTCTAAAAGAACTCACTTAGCTCCTGAAATATATTATTTGTTAAATGAAATAGTATTTACTACAAAAAATTTGAAATTAATACATGTATTAGAAATATAAATAAAAAATATTTAAAAAAATAAAGATTATGATTAATAAATAAATTGGGCTATTTAAAAGATAAAGACTATTATTCAATAAATACAAAAATTGAGAAGAAATAGTATAAAACAGGAGGTTTTTTTTAAAGTTTTTTTTTATATATAATGCATATTATGCCATATGGCAGATTATGTATCAAATAGGCTTATTTAATTTTTTTTAGACTACTCTTTGACCCAGGTCAAACAAGTAATCTGTGCATCTGAATAGATACATCGATCAATTCAGGTGACCTGTGTTGCATTTTTTTGAATGAGTTATATTACTAAATGCAACCTGTTATACTATTTTATAGTTAAAGCAGATATAACTTTGTTAGCCCTATCAAAGAGTTTCATTTTAAATCTCTTTTTCTATCTAGCATCAATAGTAGGCATACTACTATCCAAACACAACTATATAAAACAAATAAAATAAAAAATAAAAAAATAAAAAAAAGGGAATAACTACAAAGTCAAAACAAAAACCAAATATTAACTAAATAAAAAAACAACAAAATAAAAAAAAAATTTTGTACTAATAACTAGAATTAACAAGTAATAAACAAAAATATAATGAAAATAAAACAATAAAATACTAATATGAACTATAATAAACTATAAAAATTATATAATACTATGTAAAAAAACATTTTGCCTAAGTATTATATATATACCGGTATAAAAAAAACAGCATTGTTAAATCATACTACTAGTATTTAATACTACTATTATTTTTGTAATAAGCTATAGTGTACTATGAAGATTATGTAAAACATGATATTTTTTAAAGGGAATATTATTATAGTGCTATAGCACTACAGTGCTACCCTATATGTAATAAACAAAATTGGTATAACAAGTAAATCAAAACAACCTTTAACAAAACAAAATAAGACTTCTTTAATATTAGGGTAAGGGTAAAGATAATAAGTTAGGGTTAGATAGTGTTTATAGTAAAATTTTGCAAGAAATTTTTTTTATTAGAGCCCAAAAGATAGTTTTTTAGACCAAATTTAAAGATATTATTAATTTTTTAAAAATTTCTTTATTTTGTTACACAAACCTGATTTACATGTTACACCTGATCTTAAATTTTAATTGGTTAAAATGCCCTAGCACTACAGTGCTATAGCACTATAAATTAAACCCCTTTTTTAAAAATTGATTATAATGCAAAAATTCAATTAGGAAATCACTTTTGGAGCTTTAACAAAAAAAATCTTTTGTAAAATTTTGGTATAAACTATACTCTTGCTTTATTCTAGGTTTTAACCCTAACTTTAATATTAATTGAAATTTAATTTTTGTTTTTATAAAAATTATTTTGATTTACATGTTATATAAATTTTCATATTACTAGTGCTGAACACTATAGGTGCAATATATAATTTTTGGAAAAAAACTATGCCCAAAAAAACATCTAGAAAGAAATTTTATTTTAATTTTTTTTCAAAATATTTTATATATTATTTATTGTTTATTATATAAAACCCAAGATTCACTCATAACTTGATTCTAATTAGATAAGTACAATTTCCAATTTGAAAAAAGTAATTACTACTAATCTTTTAAAAAAATAAGCTAGATTTTTTGTTTTTTGGCAAAATTTTGAAAAGTTCAAAAAGAAAAATAACAAAAGTAACAAACTTGTAGTAAACTTTAAGTTTTATGCTTTGTAGAAGAATATATTTTACCAAAATATGCTTTTGCTTGAGCTTTTATATTTTTTTGACAAAAAGCTTTAGAATTGTAGCTCTATTATAATAACAAAATCTTCTATACAGAAAGTTCAAACTATAAGAAAAGCACTTTTTAGTTAGTCTTTTTTAGTATACAATCTAAAACCCTATGCTTAAGTTGCTTCTAAATAAAGCTTTTGTTATATATAATATATTAACTACAAAGTTTTTATAGGTTAGTGCTTGTGAAAATTTTGGTACAAAGAATTGTTAATAATTTTATATAATATTTTTTGTCTTAATATATATTTTCTTAATATTTTACAAATATTGTTATTTTATTTAAAATGTTTAGATTATTTATAAACAAAATTTTTAAGCTTTTTATATACAAAACTTTTAGGCTACTTGTATCAAACACAGTAATTATTGCTATTTTGGATAGAAAAATTAGGTATTTTGAAAGTATTCTTTAAAATTTTATTTTAAAATTACATTTCAATAAAATATTTATTGTAGTATGAAATAGTATTTGAAATATTTACTATGAAGTAAATATTTTTAAAATCATTAAAGTAACATTTTTTAAAATTTTGAATTTTTCTATTATGTAATTTTCATATAATAACTAATATTTAATTATGTATATATGTGTATGTTCATATATACATTAAACAACCAATTGTCACATATGTAATTTTATTATAAGAAGTAGAAAACATTACAAAGTTTTATAACAAAATTATCAGCTGGGCACCTTTTACTTAATGAACGGCTATGATTTTATTAGTAAAATTTTTAGTGATCCTGGGCAAAATCGAACATTTCCGGACCTGCCGACCAGGATTCCGATGCATTCCGACCAGGAGTTTGATAGCATGTAGGGAAATTGTCCGCCAACTAGAGCTGCAGACATTTAGAAAGTCCAAGGTAGTACGTCACTCTTCACGTCATATAAAATTTATATATAATTATATTAAACGTCACGTCACATACGTCACGTCAAACGTTATAGTAAATGTTCATTGATATTCTAATGTCTGCGGCTCTACCGCCAACCCTTAGATCGATATTTGATCCGATCATTGATCGTATCGAATTACTAATACTGTAATGGTTTTACGCGAAAAATTAGTCAAGTTGGAATTTTGATATTTTTTACTAATAATTAATATTTAATACTGTTGATTATATAGTTCTTAAAACTTTACAATAAATAAAATTCGATAAAAAGCTTTTTTTCGCTTTATATATAATAATATATTATGTTATAAAAATTCTTCATTGATGCATTTGGTATTCTAAGTTCTGTTTCAAACCATTTTCCGGACTAACTGGACCGGACATGCACGGAAAATTTCCCCTACATCCTGATACTGTTATGGTTTTTTTTTACACCCCATACCAAACCGATCAGGTCACCCATCCTAGTGATATGATTCGGAAATCGATTAATCGATTAACTATTACAAACACGATCTGATTGACATAAAATATATGTACTGCTATGAATACAGTCGACTTTAAATATACCGAACCTACCTATACCGAAATCGGGCTATAATAATAATTTAGGCCTGAACTCGTTTAACCAGCCCAGGACTATGTATACATATTTCGGAGCTACCATATGACTTTGATATCCTCAAAGTCATGTGATCAGACATAACCTGAGAAGAAAATAAAAATAGTATTTTTAATGTAGCGGGCGATGACGATAAAATAATAATAGGAAATTAAAATGACAACGTTTCAAATACTGCAATTAGCTTTTACTTCACAGATTTCTGTTAATTTACTAAGAATGCTATAGTTATTCTGGTTTAAAATTTTGTATGTTTCTGATACTAAAAAATTTTTATCTCAATCTATTCGAATTTCGAAGAAACTTTATCAAAAGCTTGTTATTTATGAACCGAAGTTTTGTGAAAGTTTTCACTTATCGTGTACATATTCGGTA
Organism: Gigaspora rosea; assembly: GCA_003550325.1. NCBI lineage: Eukaryota > Fungi > Glomeromycota > Glomeromycetes > Diversisporales > Gigasporaceae > Gigaspora > Gigaspora rosea. Next base: position 181,318 of record QKWP01000483.1, on the reverse strand, counting down.
TAACTATTAGACCTAACATATCATTTTTATTCAACATGTCCTATCTAGTCGTTAGGATCTTAATTTGAAAATGAAAAAAACAGAGGTTTAATAATTTATAGCATTGATTTAATAAATTTGATTAGTTTTTGAGTTTGATTCTATTGAACAAAAATAGAACATGTATTTGGGTTTCGGTTTTATCCCAAATAAAACTGAAATCCCGACCGATTCGGTTCAGATCTCAACCCTAACTGTCATCCATCATTGAATAATCCGGAGGAACAAATGGTTTGACTAGCATTTCAGAAAACTCTTTGATATCTTGTGTACCACGTATTTCTTTTGTTAAAAGCGGCATTAAAATAATGTGAAAATCTTCATAAAGGTTATAAATTTGGTCTAGATATTTTTGTTGCATTTTGTGTCGAACTAAGCACTGTTCACAATTAGAATCTATTAAAAGAAACAAGCGTATTCTAAGTGATTGAGTTTCTCTCAACGATGACAGATAAAATTAATATCGATGCATTTTAAGCAAGTGTTAACATATGAAATTTACCTTTCCGTGGAAATAATAATTGATTTACAACGATATTGTGAGTATCGATATGATAAGTGGTTAATTCTTGAATCATTCGTTCAGTCTCATAGAGAGACAAGAACTCAGAAATACACACACAAATGAATGTAGTCTTTTCCTATTATTATAAAAAAATAAATTTCATTCTTTGCTAATAAAAACGAATTTCACGATATATGTATTAAAAATGAAGCATTTTTAGAGCAACGTACCGGATCTTTAAATTGATTATTCACTTCTGTAATAATGGCGCGCATTCCTTCAAGTTTTCCAAACATATCTTCTTGATTAGCATTAAGACCCATCATGCCAGACATCTATAATTTTCGTCCACAAAAAAATTTATTAAATTCCTTAAATCTCACTAAAAGCATGTTTATAACTTTGCCCCATTTTCCAGATAGTATAATATTGTTCACTCTTACTTGCTGAAAAACTGGTCCGAATCGTCCACTCAATTGCGAAATTTTTGCTAATGCCTTTTCCAGCACACCGGGAAAGCTCAAAAACCGCAATGTATGACCAGTGGGGGCGGTATCAAAGATGATTACTGAATATTCCATTGTTTTTACTTGCCTGATGAGTTAGTAAACGAATATAAATAAAAAATTAATTTATCGACCCTGAAACTAGGGATTGGACCCGATAGAATTCCACGGATGTTCCATGATTAAAAGGTAATCTTGACTGAATCAGCCAAAATTAAACATAACCAGAGTGCTCCTGGGTTGATTAATATCTAAAATACCAACTCAACCCAATACTTCTGTTATCTGGTAGAATTTTTAATGGATTCATTCTCTAACCGTTTTGCAGGGTAGTTTTTTTTTTTTTTTATGACGGGTCCAATCCCTACCTGAAATAAATGATCTATTTTATTTACTTCATGACTTCAGCAAACCCCATCGCTTCATCAACACCAGGAATGGCAAACGCTAGGTCCTGCATCATAGCCCCCATAGCTCCTCCACCTTGTTGCTCAGCTATATAAAAAAAGACAATTATAATCTGGTTTAATGTACAAATAACATACATATTTTCTATATATGTATTTTTTCCTTTTTTTTGAAAAAAAAAAACAAAAAAATATATTTATATAAATACATTGATCTAGCATCTCTTGAATCGATGATGTTGGGTCAATTTCCTATATAAAATCATATTTTAGACATTAATAAAGTGTAATTCTTTTTAAAAAATAAATGTGAACTACTATAAAACATTGATACAAATAATTTGACATTTAAATTAATCAAAACGAATTATACATTACCATCGCATACAAATTTGTAAAACCATCTACCAGCGTAGCTTCTTTACTGAACTTTTGTCCAAAAGCATCACTCAAATTATGTGCAGGGTCAGTTGATATTAGTAAAACAGACTCTCTCACTTTGCTCAGCTGCACAGCGAGAGAACATGATGTTGTCGTTTTACCTACACATTTCATTGACACGATTACACGATTACCTTCAATTCCTTCCAAATAAAAGATATACATGTAAAATGCGAGTAGATATAGTTACCAACGCCCCCCTTTCCCCCGACGAAAATCCAATGTAGGGACTTTTGGTCTAGTACGTTTTGCAAAGTAGGTTCAAATTTTTCGAATTCTTCATCAGAGGAATCTTGAGACATTTTGTAGAAATTAAGACACTAGTCGGTTTTTCTAACCGAATATGTATGACGTACACTTTTTTATTTTATATCAGATATATATACTGTGCATTACTGTCATATGATTTGTAAAAGATAAAAGATAATACAGTAATAAAGGAAGACATTCATGTGATTAGCCAATCAAATTACAGAATTAATCGAAATTCAATCATGCATTTAAATAATTATTCTTTAGTCATAGCTGCCTTTACTAAAGACGCGTTGCTACCCTTTATTATTGAATAAAACAACACTCGTATTTATCTGCTTTTTAACTCAACCAACCATATTTAATATATACTTAACTCTATCTACCTAATAGAAACGCTAAATTTGATATGCCAATTTATGCTAATTACAAGTAATAAGGCCGTTATTATTAATAACAATAGCGATAGTAAATTGATACAATCAACCCTTTCTTTAAAGTCACTTATAATTGGTTTTTTTTCGTTCTTGATTCCCTTCATGCTTATTTGTATATATAAATAGTAAAAGCATTTGTCTTATTAGTAAAGTTGGTCAGGAGTATAATCGTATCTTTTGCACAACGTTAAAACAGTGTTAAAACTAGGATTTATTAACAGTTAGTGAAACGTTACATTACGTTCTTAAAAGTACGTCGTACTTTAAAGTGTATAAATAAGTTACCCAGGCAATTGATTTACACCAGCCAATCAGACAAAAGTCCTCCTTTAAAATCGACATGACGCGTGTGATTGCCAATAAAAAAATTGATTAATTAGGGCTCATAAAAAACACGTTTGGAATCAAAATTGTTTATCAAAAATTTTTTTTCATCATTCATGCATGTAACAATCAATTCTGTATGTGTAAAAGAAGCGTTCGTGGCAGACTTTGTTCTGTCGGAAACCAGTAATGGCGAGCCATGAAATATGCAGAATTGTTATGGCTTGCTGCGCAAGCTGACTTTTGTTTATGTCGGAAGCTAATGGAAAGCCATAAAGTAGATAGCCGGCTTATTAAGTGAGGGTTAGCCTCTCGGTGATTGATTAACTTTAATCCGACAAATATTAGTCTTCATATTTTTTTATTAGGAAAATGTCTCTCCGGGACTATGTAGATTTGATTAATAAAAGTTAATTGCATTATTTATCCATAATCCAATTTCTTATTTCTTAGAGCTTAATAAGCTCGATGAAATAAAAAAATTTATTGAAATTAGTTTATCGTTATTGGGAAGAATATTGATTAGAATTATTTCTTTGGCATAGTGCATACCGCTACATTTATCTATTCTGTAGACCCCGCCAGGAGTAGGACCCCTGAATACTAATATATTATATATCAGATATGTAAACCTTCGTCTTTAAAACTTATATAAGTGTACGAAAAAATTTTATTATGGAAGTGTACATTGACTTAAAGCTATATACTGTATATTAATGTACGACAGAAGTTTAATATAAGTTTTCTGTACTTTATAAAGTGTACAAATAAAGCTAAATCTATTATTAAGCTAACTTACAATAAAGATTTAAATATTTAAGTTGCCTTTTCAGTATTTTTCAGATATTTTCTCAAAATTTCAGCTCGTCATTCATTTTCTATTCGGAACTTTTTAGAATACAAATATTTTCTTATATACTGTACGATATACCAATTCAATATGGTTAGTAAGTGTACACCAATCTTTTTTTAAAAACATTAATAAGCGTACGTTGAAGGTCAAGCAAGTTTGCTGTCAAAAAAGCCAATTTTTGCAACCGTATGACAAACATTCAAAAAAATTAGTTTAAGAATTGTTAGGAACATAAAAAAAAACGGAAAAAGTTTAGCAACGTGATAGTATAATATTCCTCTAGAATCAGATCGAAGCGTTAAATCAACATACCTTTTTATTTACAGATTTTCCTTGTTTGTTAGATTCATTGATAAATAATGTTTTCGTTTGATTTAATCAGTCAAATGGATATATATTAAAATTTGTATTACTCCTCTAATTACAGATTTCGTCTTATCATGGCCAAATCAAAAGCGTGGAATATTAGGTAGGCGACCTCCACGAACATAATTCGTTAAATCCATGTATTGCATAACCTGGATTGAAAGTCGAACGCTTCTTATATGAGGGGCCCATTTGGAGAGGTATCACCTGCCCAACGTACCATTTATATTAGGAATAGCATCGTTCATGTGCGCAGCTGAGCGGAAATCTGCCTTCAAAGCATGAACATCTCGTAAACAGAATGAGGAAGCAGAATTGCTAAAAAAGTCTGGATCTTGTAAATGTTCTAATTCTTCACTACTATCGCTTTGTGATATCGGTAATTGCCTGATTTAAACTACAGCATTTATTGCATACTGAAGACAACAATCACACCTGTGGCGGAATATGTTATGTTGAATGCGAACAAAGCCAGCATTCTGAAGTATCCATGACTTGTCTATAGTACCCGGAACTCGAACCAAAGGAAGCAGTTAGTGCTGCTGCGTATTATCCAATTTCCATGGCGCAAACGGGCTTCATGTACGGTAGATATACTTAAGAGTGTAAAAAGTCGCGTCAGGGCCGATGATTTTCTGCATTTCACGGAATGCCGCAGAAATCACGGAATTAGGTTGTAAACACGGAATATATTAAGAATAGCAAGGATTTTTCGCAGAAAGTAGGAATTTATAAATTATTTGTTTTTTTTTATAGGTACAAATATAACTTCCGAAAAGTTCCGAGGTCGAAAATAAATAAAGCGTGGTCGATACCGAAATAATATTGTTTCTATCACGTGTCTGCGGAATTTTTATGCGGTTTCTATGTCACGTATATTACCGCGTCAAATTACAGTAAATCACGTCTAAGTCAAATTTTCTTTATGTCTCACGTCCCAGGAAATGACAAAAGTGCGTGACTTTTTTTGTGAATTTTCTATTACTTTGCTAAGCTATTTAGATATACTTATAGACAGATCTCACAGAGCCAGATATTGGCGACATTTACAGAGAATCTCAAAAAGCATATGAAGAGTATAACGCTTGTTTAACTACTACTATATACGGCGAAACATATTTGGACCCAGAAAAATGTAAAGCCAGAGGTTTTGACCCAATCAAGTGAGTAATTCATCAACTTTGTTTTCTTGGTCTTTTTGCTGATGTGTCTCTTTCTACAGAGCATGTGAGGAAGAAGAAGAAAGAACGAATTTGTCTGTGGAATGGATTGAAAGAACAACAAAAGAGAAAGGATTTCGCGCTCAATTCCAGGAATTTATTGCTAAAGTGTAAGCTGACATTTTGCTTCTCTTAATTATAAAACGAAAACACAGTCTCGAGTAGAAACTAATGCCATCTCTTTTCATAGTCCGCCAGAATATGTAAGTAAAGATCCGAAATTTCCGGATTACTCTCCAAAGAAGGGAAATAAGAGTGATAAAAAGCTATCAAGAAAGGTATTCATTTGTAAAGTAATAATTTAGTTATTTAGTGGAAAATGTTGTTGACTATTTTTTAAAAATTTAGAAAATTCGTTCTTTATTGGTCAAAGCTTCAGATCTTGTGGACCATAAAATCAAACTCGAAGATGGACTTTATGTCAAGGTCATTGCTGTAAAGATGAACAATGATAATGTTTTTTTAGAGGTGGAGGAAAAAGTGGGAGATGAGTTGGAATATTACGAAATTCTGTATCAGCAAGATATGGTTGGATTATAATTTTTTATTATTTTTATCGATGTAAATAATCTCATTTATTTCCATAAATGTTATAATTCTGATCATAAATATGTTTCCTGATTATCTAATACTAAAAATTGGCGAAAAATAAATGCAAATGAAAAAAACATATCAATTAGAGCTTTATTAATGGTTTAATAAATTATCAATGCGTCTAAGTAAAAAAAAAAGTATCTATGGTTATTAACTACCTATGCAAAGGTGAATTTATTGTATTTGATTTAGATAGGCCTGAGGATGATCCACTAGCAATTTGTTTAAGATTTGATACGCCATTGAATTTGCAGAAAGAGATAGAATTGCGTCAAAAGAATAAAAAGAACCAGCTGATGCATAGGAAAAGGTATAAAATTCATGCGATTAAAATTTGTGGGATCAGAAATTTTTTAAAAAATCAGATATATTTTGGAGAATGTGACCGACCGATATATGGAAAATCAAAGTAAAAAATGTTACCGCCCTCAGGGATAACGAAATAAAGTCTAAATTACTAGCCTTCAAGGAATACCTTAGGTGGTTTTATTTTAAATAAATATATATATGAATAATTAATAAATATATTAAATCGAATAAATGGATACATTTTATAATAAATTAAGCTATACATTGTTAATTTGACGCATTTCTTCTCTAATTGCCCATAACCTCATATGGAATCTATAAATGAGAAGGGGAGTTAGATTTCGTCTGAAAAGTAATAAATTTTTAAAAATTCTCAGGTTATGTGATCACTTTTACCAAGAAAAAAAAATAAAAATTTGATCCCGGAAAAATGCTTATTACCACACAATATTAATTATCGGAAAAAAGACCATTTAGGTCTGATTGCTTCATTAATACAATATAAAATACAAAATACATGTGAAACAGGATAACTATCTATCTATCCGCTATTTTTTGGTAATTTTTTCTTGTACGCTTTCGGGTGGGGTCGTCTAAAGCCATGTACCCACGTGACATTTTCGTGTAAATCAACCAAACGGAGTCGCGTAAATTTTGTTTACACGGATCAGCCCGAAGAAGTCAAAAAACAAAAAAAAACGCAAGAACATAAAAACGGCATTCTAAACCTATCTTGGGCCATTAATAAAAAATGTCGGGAAGGTAATTTTACTTATATTGGTCCTAACTCTAACTCCGACCCTAATGCTAAACAGACTCTAATACGAATTTTAACTAAAATTTCCAAAAATCACGTGGGTACATGGCTTTAGCCATCCCCCTTTTTTGTAAGATTTATTTGATATTCACTATTGCTTGTACAAAAAATTCCTTCGGAAGTGAACATCCAATACGCGCCTAAAATAAATCCGATAATTAACATAACTACTTTTGATAAAAAATCTAGCATATGTGTGTACGTAATGTGATAATGTTAATAGTAAATTTGCACTAGGGTGTCGCGATGCGATATTATGCGTATAATTGACCATTTTTTCGCATCGCATATGCTTCGCATAATTAAGAAAAAACGGCATAAAGCACGTGTGTGAGATTTGATTGGCGGAAGAATGTGTTTTGATGAAGTGTGAATTCAGAAAACTTCCGCAAAAAGTTCGAAATATTCTGAAAAATTGGTATAATTTAATTAAGAAAATGCATAATTCGCATCCATGACCTTTGTGAAATCGCACATCAATTTTTTATAAAAAAAAGGATATTTTTTGCATTACACCCTTTTGGCAAAATAAATTCAACGATGAAATTATATTAAGAGAAAGTTCTGAAGCCCTATTTTACGTATTTACTAGTTAAACCAAGATATTTAGGTTAGTTTTAAAACGATCTAAGTAAATGAAACGGAAAACATCACGTGACTCACGTGATCGTCATTTTGGATCGATATTGGATACAAAATTTTATATACTTTCTTGTGGGTATTTGAATTTTTTTATATGCTTTTAACAACTTAATAAGCAAATAATATTTATAATCAAAAATTAAAAGTCGAGATGTGCTCATTTTTAAAAGTTCATTAGAATTAATATTTTTTTGTATAAACTAACGCAGAGCCATCAGATTTTAAAATAGCACTAATAATATCATAACCAAATCCAACCAAAATTGTATTTATATGTCTATAGAGCAAAATAAAACAAACTTTGTTAAATTCAGTTATGTAGTTGTTGTGATATTGCTAGTGCTATTTTAGATGTTATTAAAATCTGGTGACTCTAACCTAATAATAAACAATGCTAAAGCATTTGAACTAATTTATACAGATGAGTTTGTTACCAAAATTATAACAATAAAACAATGAAACAATTAAATGATAATGCAATACAATGTACTGTATTAGGTTAAGTGTGATAAAGAAAAGCATAATAATAGTATCCTGGACACCTCTTATATAGATCATAACTGAATTTTGGCCATTTTTGATCTAATTTGTTGAAAACAACAAAACCATATTTACTTAATTGATGATCCAGATAAGATCTGTAGAATTACTATATTGGAACAATAGTAAATTTTGGGGATAAGTACAATATAAACTTTTATTATATGCTGAAATCTTATAAATATCACTATGGTAAGTGATTTTTTTATTAAGCTAATAGCTCAAATCAATTAATTGAACATTGTAGAGCTCACTGAGACACATCTAATGGTAGCTAGATTATTCAAATTGGCCTAGTATATACTGAGATATCACTAAAAATGAACAGGTAACTATATAAATTTCATATAAACAAGGTATTTGTAAGATTTTAGTATAATAAAAAACATAGTAATTTCTTCCAAATTCTAATATAAAAATTCTGCAAATCTTATCCAAATTAGCAATTAAATACCTTCTGATTTAGTAATCAGAATTGAATAAACTTTTTTGTTAAATATATCTCACTGAGAGCTTTATTGTAAAAAAAGTTCATTCAAATTAGACTACTAGATGCCAAGATAATTGCCAAAAACCTTCTCAAATTTCAGGGGTTTTTGCTGAAATGTGTAATATATAACCTTTGTACTAGATTTTTGGGGTCCTATAATAATAGTAAATATTTCCTACACATATATATTGTGTCCCAAATAAGAATTTGTCCCAATTTGGAATCTGGCCTAATCCTACCTCTAACTCTAGCCTAACCCTAACCCTAAAGTCACCTAAAGTCCTAATTCTACTAAAAATTCTCATCTGGGGCAGCCCGATTCCGAATCGGGCATCGGGACACAACATATATATATATACATACTCTTTAACAAATAGCTATTTTTGTTATTTTGATTATTATTTGAGACTTCCTGTTTTCTAATTCAAAAAATAGTTAATTGGAATAAAGAAAACTATAATAATAAAGAATAATTCTCATATATATATATATATACTCTTTGACAAATAGTATTTTTGTTACTTTGATTATTCTTTAAAATTTTTTGTTTTCTAATTTAAAAGAATATAAAAATATGCATTTTATAATAACTTAACTTTGGGTTATTTAATATACTACTATTAATAACTCGAATATTTGTATTGTTCATATTGTATTGTTTTTCTCAATTTTTGTTTCTTTTAGCTTTAAGAAACTTTAAATATAATTTTTTTAAACTTGCTACATATTATAAATAAATTACTTGAATATAAAGAATATTTAGAATCTTGACCCTGATTTTGATTACAAAATATTAGATAATAATGAAAGCTATTTTGAAATATATATTTACTCTAAAACTACAACTAATGAAGGTATAACAGATAATGAATATAATAGTGACTTCACTTTTAACAAATGAACATTGAACCATACAAAAATTTTGTAGTATCTTTAATTAAAAATTTAAAACAAGATAACAAAAGAGATATTAATTGGTTAATATTAAATAATAATAATAATTTGCAATTAGAAGTTGAGTTTATATGGACTTCTAACAAATAACAGAATATACTTAGTTATGAAATAGGTGACGAAATAAATACAAATAATTTAAACAAAAGTAATGAATATTGTGTTATTATTAATTATATTGAAGAGTATCTTTAATATTGTTTAACCCTATATGTAAACTGCTTAAATAGCTTGTAAGAGTTTGGGAATTGAACTTTCAGTCTATAGATATAGCAATTAAAGCAGAAACAAAAAAATTGTAATAAATAATTTAGGTATTTGTACTAGTTATTATACTTTTGATCAGAATAAACTTTATTTAGCTGAGTCAAAGCAAGATGTTTCAATTAAAAAAAGTTGGATTTATAGGTGAAAATATATGTTTTGCAGTTTTGATAAATATTTTTTAGTTAAGGAAAATCTTTTATAGAATATATTCATTAGCAAATTATATATATGTAATTTTACGTAAATTTTTATGCCCCATATGGTAATATGTCAAAAATTTTATAATTGATGACATAATATATTATGTTATATTATGATTATAATGCAGAGCTTATTTCAAAATATTTCGAAATATATTGCAAATATTGTGAAATAGACCAAATAAAAAAATGCAAATTATTTCTTCTTTGAGGGTCACAGGAGGTAATATTTTGAATATTTTGTGATATTTTTGTATTGTTGTGCAATATTTTGCAAATTTTCACAAATTTGTAAAATTTTTTAAAAAATATATAAACAATAGAAAAAACTAATTTAACATCTAGTATATTAAATATAGGTATTTGTGTAACATGTAAATAAAATAATTTTTATCAAATAAACTATGAAATAAATAAAATTTTTACTAATATTAAAGTTAGAATTAAGGCCTGGGATGTGATAGGAGCATTTTTTATACCAAAATTTCATAAGGAATTTTTTTTGTTAAGCCCCAAAGATAATTTTATAAACAAATTTCAAGATATTACTGTAGATTCCCGAAAATAAGCAACCTTTTTTTGGACGATTTTAAGCAAAAAAAACCAGTGGTAGCTTATTTTCAGGTTATACAGGTTTTTAAGAATTTATGCCCGATAGCAAAGGTTGCTTATTATCGGGCGTTATCTTTTTAAAAAAAATTCTCACGCATTTAAACTTGCATGAACAGGTTTTGCACATACATACTAGTATGCGCATTATTAAACATAGTATCTATGCCATATTTGGTACCATGCTTAATAATGCACATGCTACGTTACTATATTATTTAACGGCTTTTTTTTTTATTCGACTTTTATTTAAATTTTTTTTATTTTTAATTCAATATTTATTATCTTTAAATTTTTTTAATAATTTTTTATTTTTTTTATAATAACGTTTTATTAATTTTTTTTAATTATGTTTTTATTTTTTTTTTATATTTTTAATTTTTTTTTTTTTTTTTTTTTTTTTTTTTTTTTTTTTTTTTTTTTTTTTTTTTTTTTTTTTTTTTTTTTTTTT
>QKWP01000483.1:149403-169840 GCA_003550325.1 Gigaspora rosea | reverse complement strand
TTAATTGATAATCCGTTTCCGAATGAGGGAACCATATATAACCATATATAGTAAATTGTGACGCACATGACTATGAGATTTACTATAGTCAAAAATGCCATTTCACGTAAACAATAGTAGGTTTACATTAGTCGGCAAATCATTTTATGCCAATATCTCTGCAACTACTAAACAGATTTTAATGATATTACTATATTAAAATCAGAAAATCATGCTCTACAAGATTACTTAGAAATTGAAGATATATTTACTTAGTAGAAAATGACTTCACTTTGTCGTGAAGTGGCATTTGTGGCTTAGCAATTTTATATAGTAAATCATATAGATCTGCGCGTCGCAATTTACTATGTATGGCTCCCTCATTTGGAAATGGATTATCAATTAAACTTTTTTTATTTTTTTAACTTAACTTTTTTTTTTTTGATTATTAAATATTTTTTTAATTTATTGTTGTTTATTTTTAATTTATTTATTGATTCGTTATTTTATTTATTTATTTAGATATTTTTCACAGATGGGTAAACCTTTTACGAGTAAAAGAGTAGCAGATAGATCTTTTACGAGTAGAAGGTAGGACAGATGCATATATATACGTAATGATGGGAATAAAAAGTAAAGTTCCGGTTATTTCCAACTATGGAATAACCAGAAATTTACTTTTTATTCTCACTATTGTATATAATTATAGCAACGACAAAAGGGGAGTAGCTTATTATCAAAACAAAAAAATTTATTATTGTTTCGGTTCGAAAAAAGCGAGGTAGCTTATTTTCGGGTGAAACAAGTTTTTAGGTTTTTTGTTCAAAAATGGAGAGGTAGCTTATTTTCGGAGTAGCTTATTTTCGGGAATATATGGTATTAATTTTTTGTTTTTTGCTTTATTTTTGTTATACAAAAAATGATTTGTATATGATTTACAAAGTGTATTTAGTTCAATATTTTGATTAGCTTTTATATTTGTTTTATGTAACTAAGTATTAATACACCTAGTGTCCAAATAAAAATTGCTTAAACAATATACATATTCATATAATTATTCTTTTTTATAGGTTTTCACAATATTTCACATTGTTTCGCAATTTAATATAAAATTTTATATTTTATTTATTTTTATTATATAGACTTAATTAGGCATCGCATGCTGTGATATGCTTGTATATCACACTATCAATTAAATTTGAAGATCAGGTATAATGTACAAATTTTTTTTGTATAACAAAAAAAAAAATTTTTTTAAAATTTGTAATAGAAGAACTCTTTCTGATGATCCTTTGGACCAAAACTTTTCATAAACACCAATCTATGAAAATTTTGTAGTTAGTATTTTTATATATAACAAAAAACTTTATCTAGAAGCAGCTTGGATACAGGACTTCAGATTGCATGTGAGAAGACTAAAATAGAACTGAAAAAGATTTCTCTTTGTGGGGTTGGTTCTCCAGGTAGAAGACTTTGTTGCCATGGAAAATGCAGTAGGGCTATAACCCTGAAGTTTTTTGTCAAAAGATATAGAAGTTTAGACAAAAACATACTTTTGGTTATCTATACTATTCTACAAAACATAAAACTTATGCTCTTTACAAGTTTTGGTATCCTTGATAATTCTCTTTGGTTTTTTTGAAATTTTTGCCAAAAAGTGAAAAATTCAGCTTACTCCCTCCAAAAGATCAGCAATATTTACTTCTCCCAATTTGGAAATACGGCTACTGAATTAGAGCCCAGTCACAAGCAAGTTTCGACACCTGCAAAATAAACAATGAATAATATGTAAGGATGATCTGAAGAACAATACCAGAAAAAATTTCTTTCTTTCTAAAAGTTTCTTTTAGATATAGCTTTTTTTTTTCTTTGATACTTTGATGAATATAAGTTCGTATAGTATTATATAATTTTTATCATGTATTAACAGCTTCCAATTAGTACTCAATACTAATATTAATAAAATATTGGCGAGACATGTAAATAAAGAAAAAAAAAAAAAAAATTTGTAATATCAAAAAATTTTATCTATTTAACTACCTTTCACACTCTAATAAAAAAATTCCTTGCAAAATTTTGTATATACTATTATCTACTCTAACTTCTAGTACTAACTCTTACCCTAATTTATATTAATTTAAATTTTTGTTATATAGAACATTTGTTATACAGAGCTACAAAATATGATTACATATGTGTGTGATAAATTAGCATATCACAGAGTGCATTGCATATATTTATTCTTATTATATTATATTTATTAAATATATATTTTTAATTAATTGAAAAAATGTTTTTTATATACCTGTACAGTTGTGCACTCCTTGGCGATCCACCACTCCAGCAACCCATATCAGGTATGCAAACATGCATTTTTTTTTCATACTGTATATTTATTTTTTTTATTTTTTAGAAGAATTCTCAATATTGTTCTTTAGAGTTCTTTTTGGTTTTCTGAAGATTTTTGGAATGGTTTTCATTGCTCTCTTGGTAAGTTTTTCTTTTTTTTTTGTTTTTTTTGTTTACTTTTGTTTTAGGCGCTTTATATTGTTTTAGATGTTCTTTCAATAAACTTACTGGTAGTTCTTCGAATTATTGTTGCTCTCTAATAAAGCATTTTTTTCTTGCATTTAATTTTTTTTTATGGTTTTTGTACTTGTTTTTTTCCTAATATTTTTTGTTTAGATGTTCTTCAGTGAACTTGCATTATTTTTTAGTGATTCTTCTTGAATTTGTATTGTTCATCTTTATATTCGAAGTTTAGTTATTTTCTGGTAAAGCATTTTTTTTTGCATTCAATTTTTTTTGATATTTCTTGTGTTCATTTTTTTTGGTGTTTCTTGGTTAGGCATTCTTTAGTGGACTTGCATCGTTTTCTAGTGAATTTTTTCAAATTTGCATTATTCTCTAGTGAGTCTTTACTGGTAATTTTTCGAATTTTTGTCATTTTTTGGTGTTTCTTGCATTCAATTTTTTTTCAGTATTTTTTGTGTTTATTTTTTTTCCTGGTGTTTCTTTCTTAGGTATTCTTTGGTATACTTGCATCGTTTTCTGTGATTTTTTTTGAATTTGCATTATTTTCTAGTGAGCTTTTACTAGCAGTTCTTTGAATTTTTGTTGTTTTCTAGTGAGTCATTTTTTTTTTGTATTCAATTTTTTTTCAGTGTTACTTGTATTCATTTTTTTCTGGTATTTCTTGTTTAGTCATTCTTCGGTGGACTTACGTTGTTTTCTGATGATTTTTCGTTGAATTTTGTTGTTTCTAGAAAGTTTTATATTTTTTTATTTTTTTCTCTTGATGTTTTTTGTATTCACTACTAACTTTCTTTCTTGTTTTAGAGGAGTGCTATTTACTATCTGATTTTTTGCTACTAAGAGGCTACCCCCTCCCCCACCTGATTGTTAAATATTGTGATTTGATTGGCTAAAATTATTAAAATTTTTAAAAATTTTTAAAATTTAACATTAAATAACTTTTGAACCAGTGATCCGTTTTGGATGATTTTACTACCAAATTGTTTGTCTCAATAAGACGATTCCAACGAGCCTAAAATAATCAAAATCCAATTACAGAATCCCAAGATTGTTATAGATATGTCTGTTTAATTATATATATTAATAAAGATTATTATTAAAGGTATTATAAACTTTAATATTAAATAACTCTTGAACCAGTGATTCGTTTTGGATAATTTTACTACCAAAATGTTCGTCTAAATGAAACAATTCTAATGAACCTAAAATTGTTAAATTCTAATTACGGGATCCAGAGATTGTTATAGATTTGTATTATTTTTAATAGATTATATTAAAATAGCACAAATCTACAACGATCTCTGGATCCTATAATCAGAATTTAATGATTTTAGGTTTATTAGAATCGTCTCATTGAGACGAGCATTTTGGTAGTAAAATCATCCAAAACAGATTCCTGGTTCAAGAGTTATTTAATTTTAAAGTTTATAAGATCTTTAATAATAATTTTTAGGATTAATATATTTGTATCATAGATTACAATAAATTTTTTGTAGCCAGGTCCATAACTAAGCCCAAATGTAATATAGTTAGGGTTAGAGTTAGAATAATGTTAAAGTTAAAGTTCGGGTTAGATTGTGATTGGTTAGAGTTAGAATTAGGATTAATATCAAAATTATTACAAAATTGCAAGAGGAGCATTTTTTGTTAGTAGTACAACAGGATTAGATTACTCTAGTAAAATTTTAAGTTATTAACAATTTTATAAAATACGGTTACAGTAACCATAGCTACAAATATATTAATCCTAATTTTTAATATACCGTAAAGTCCCGAATATAAGCAACCCTCTAAGCCACCCATTTTAGCCAAATTTTTTCAAAGGGTTGCTTAAATTTGGGACTTTAAAATATTCAATTTAGTAGGCAACAATATATATATATTGTTGCCTACTTACATTAGGTTGTTACCTACTTATGAGTATATATTGTTGCCTACTTATAGGTACAGTATATTGTTACCTACTTGTTTTATAGCTACTCATTTTGACCTCTATTAAGCTTGCATCGTCATTCGAGTGACAAACAATTCGTGCTTGCATCGTCAGATATATTAGTATTCGCTCCATTATTCGAGTAACAAAAGATTCACACTTGCATTGTCATTTGAGTAATGACGAATTTGAGTTCACGTTGTCATTCGAGCGCAGTCAATCGCAAAATTCAAGTCATATCAGCTTAGTTTTGCTATCTGGTTATGCCGAAATAGTATTTGTATTCTAGCTTTATATGATGCACTCAAATATCAATCGAGGATAAGGCATGTAGTGCTGAATTGTTAGCTTCGCATAATTCATTCGAATAATCGCCCAATGATGAGGCACGTAGTGCCGAATTGCTATCCTTACTTAGTAATACTCAAAGCATTGTAATAAGTATATCTGTTTTCCGTTTTTATTTGACATGAGGATGGGATATTGGATATAGAGATGATACAGTATAATGAATATGGATATAAAAAAAATCTTAATGCAGTTGGGACAGCAAGGTTACAGCAATTTTATTACTTTTGACTTGTTTGAACTACTTCCCAGATAACGAAAAAAATATGTAACCTTGCTGTCCTAAAAATTAAGCATAATATAATTTTATGTTCTAGAATCCTTTCTTGTATAGCCAGTGCTGTTCCAACATATGTTACTAAATATATAATTAATATGTAACCTTGCTAATCCAAAAAATATATAATTAAAAGGCAACCTTGTTGTCCTAAATCATATAACCAAAATGTAATCTTGCCGTCCCAAAAATTTAGCCGTACTTGTGCGGATTGCTGTTCCATTATACCGCGGGTCACTGTTCCAAAAATTTAGCCATATCTGTGCGAATTGCTGACCCATTATACCTATATTTTTACTGTATTGTTATATCTACGCGCTTTGCATCTCGATTAAAATTATGTAACACAAAAACCCCTTTGTATAAAATGCCTAGCACAGGTTGTCATCCTAAATCACACGACACAAAAACGATCCAAGTATTGGAATATTAATTTTTTATTTGAATTTTTTCTTATATTAATTGTAAGAGGCGACAAAAATCCCCTTATCCAAAATATATGGCTAGATATACTCCTAGCCAGAGTATTCTGATCACGTTATTTTAAAATAACAATTATACATATTCAATGATTGCTAAAGATTTATTTTTCAACTCTTTTTTGTGCGGACTTTCATTTTAGCCTCAAAATTTCACTTGTATTCCAGGAAAGCGATTTCGTCCATACTCTCGCGCTCTTTTTTCCAATAATTATGGTTATCCCGCATTTCAAAGGCAATCTCGGTTCGCCATTGCTCCAATTTTTCTTTCGACATTTGGAATTTTTGCTGTAAAAGAAGGATAAGGGTGTCTATATCCGATTCATTTTTAATAAGAAACTCTGAAGATAAAGAAATCAAAGGTTTAGGTATATTTTTCTCCGTTGTGCTAACTTCACCAATAGTGTTATCGACGACATGGCATATATCTTGAGAAGAATTGAGATCTGATTTTGGGGGATCTGCGATTACATTATCGCTTAAACAAGCATCGGGAAGAATCATTTTTAGATTTCCATCTATTTTAAGTTTTAAGTGTGTAAGTTGATTTCTACGATCTTTCTCTCGGTAAAATGATACTTTAAATTCCTTTAGTGGTTTGAGAAGAAATTCCATAAAATACTTTAGATTATAGTTAGCGTGCGGTCTCCATTTTTCCCAAATATTGCATAGTAACGACGCTCATTTTTCTTATAAATTGGTAGGAAGTTTGGTAAATTAGTATCAAAATCTTGACGTGATAAAGTATAAGATGTATGAATACCCGAAGAAAAACCTATCCCTCGTAAAATCTCCTCTAAAGCAATAACTTTTGGCAATAATGAATCGCAAGAAGCCTTCTCTCGTGAGTCTCCAATAACCATAAATCTATAATTCTCACGCAAGTCATCAAGAGGGTTCACAGCTTGAACTAATGCACTATACGCATTTCGCATCTCTTTTTGGGAATATTTTTCTACAAAATCTTTAGTTATATCTTCAGGGGTCTTTTTATAAAAAGATGCGAGATTGTATTTCTGCAAAGCAAGTCTATAGGCTGGGTTTATATCCTCTTCTCTTTCTAAACATTCTCGAATATCCAAAGCTTCTATATCACTCAAAACCTGAGCATTAGCGATCATTGAATATTTTTCTGTATCCAGAGTTTTTTTGATTGAACGTACCTGTAAAAGTAATTCTTTGCCTTCATTATTTTCTGTAAGTTTTGAGTCGATAGAAGGGCAGTCTTCGGCAATATTAATATTATAACCACATTCGCTAAGACGATCAGTCAGTAAACTAACAAAATCATTTCTAGATGCATTGCGACGAGATGCGTTATAAAGATGAGTTTCCAAAGAAGCATTTGGCTTAAAAATCCATCTGCCATCCGGAGTAAGTATCTTATCACAATGAGCCTCTTCTAGATCAGGATACTCTGCGATATTACATCGATAGCTGATAAAACGAAGTAAATCCTCACGGTCTGTTGGCAAATTATCGCTACGTAAATCCGTTAGAATGTGTACTACATTTTGATTTAGCTTTCGAACGCGGTGCAACATCTGATATGCTTCATTGCTTGTCAGACCAGCTAATGTGCGGAAGTGTGCAAACGTCATATCGAAGTTTTCGACTGTTATACTTACTCCACAAGTCATCACAGGAGTTGCTATCAAATAGTCAAGATTTGCCACTGCATTATTGATATCGGCAAATATTTCTTTTTTCTCAGTTTCTAATAGTCGTTTGGAAAAACACTTGCCTTGATATCCTTGAGATTCTAATTCCTTATGAAGGGCCTCTGCCATTTCCGCACTAGCAAACATTGGAATATAGACTTTTAATCCTTGTCTCAGAGCTCCAATTAATTCAACATTCCATTTTTTGGTATTAATATGTATAAGAGCATGACGTTTATCTCGTATATGCTGGTTCCATATCACGGTTGAATTTTCGGCATCTATTTTCGAAATGTTTTGTAAATGTACAAGCGAGTCTGAATCTAATGTAGCATCTAAAGCCAATATTAATAATGCAGATTGAAGCAAGGATTTATATACATCATGACTTAGCTTTGGTTTTTTCATGGTAGGTCCACTAAAATTTTGAGTGATTGTTTCAAACTCATCCAGTATAATCACATCATAGCCAGTTGCTCCAAGTTTGTGAATGCTTTCCGGACTGATAATGAGTTTAGGGGTATCTTTAGGATTAAGTTTTTTTGCATCCAGCTCGAGGTAAGACTTAAATCCTTCGAAAAGAACTTTTTGCCCATGAGCAAGAGAACGCCGACCAGATATGATGAGAGTTGAAACGGAAGATCCATCAGAATGACAAAGTGTTCTTATCTCTTCTGCTGTCTCATTTGATTTGCCAACACCACAATGTCCTTTAATAAGCATCAAGTGCTGGTTACCACTCGTAAGTTTAGCTTGTAAATTATAGCTATGCATTGTTTTAGCATTATATATTTCGATGTTCTTTCCAACAGCAGTAAAGTTATTTTGTGAATGAGACTGTGATCTATGCTGAAGCCGAGCTCTTAATATATCTAAACGAGGAATAACTTTTTTCTTATTATGATCTGCTCTAACAACCTCAATACCGGATTCCCCCTTTTTTTGCCTAAAACAATAAAGAAAATAATACGATCCACGCCATCTACCATACATACCTTCTCTCGTGTGCTCTTTTTCACAGATTGAACATGTTGTAGGCCGAATTCTATCAAAAATATCGAAGCCATTATTAGAATTTCGATAAGACAGAAAAGGAAATTGTTTTTCTACTATTTTTATTGCAGTATCACTCTCCTCATGTGAGACAGACTCATTTTTCAGCTTTTTATCTTCTTCCCATTCATATGGCCAGAGCTCTATAGAATCTTTCTCAATATGAGTGATAAGTGACTCTCTCCAAGTATGATTTGAACATATGCGCTTAATGCGTGAAGAGTCTTTGGCTTTATGACTTCCTGCTAGTCGAAAGCAATGGAGATCCTTGTTTACTTTTTCATCAATGAAAGGATGCATTCTTTCTGGAAGAAGTTCTAAGATTCGCGATGTAAATTTTCGAGCTTTGGATGCACCACGAACGAAATACCTAGGTAATATCAAGTGTTTACTCCATTTCATTTCATTCGAGGAATCAGCTATAATAATGTCATTCGTTAAGAGATTCAATCCACTTATCTCTTTTATGGCAATTCGGAGAGCATTCTTGATATACAAACTAATCTCATCCTTTTTACGCATTATATCTGTAGATTTTTGCCATGTATGAAGATGTGTATTAGCAATATAACCATCAAATGATTTTTGTCCTAAAGCCTTTTCTATTCTATCTAAAGGATCGGGATATGATGCAAATTTTTCCAATTCACCATCCATATCAATCTTAATTTTTTGTGGCTGTCCTATTCGAATAACCTCATGAAATGTACGCTGGTTTTCAGGTATCGATTCATGCCATATTTCAAACTCGGATAAGTTATCGAAATATCTATAGCTATGAGGAAACTCTTGCCGGATAACCCATCCTTCAGGTTGAACATTTTCCGAGGCATAAAGGCATTCTTTTCTAGGGCAATCAGAGCGGTTAAGATATTTATATTTTCGCAAGACTCGTTGCTTATCTCTTGTTAGATTTGGCAAATCGTCCCCAGAATCGCTATTATATTCTGAGTTTTCATCTGATAAATAATCATATTTTGAATGCGAATACCAAAACATTTTATTGATTTGTATATATGCGTTGTTTGTGTATGCGCGTTGTTTGATCTGACAAAAAGTATATGTAGTAATCTTGAATTTGTTTATATAAATATTGTTACAAAGAGTTTAATTCGAAAAATAATTATTTCATATATGCAAATTTGAAAGTTATTAATTATTGATATTAGCATGGGATTTTATTCTTGTCCATATACTTTTATTGATGGACGTATTTGTGGAAAGGGTTGCTATCGTCAAGAAGGATGTGCTCTTCATTGGAAAATTCGACCACGTACTCCATGTGGTGAATGTGGTATGCCAACTACCTCTTCATATGGCATGTGTGTGAAACATTCAGGAAAATATCGTAGAAGAGTCAATTATCAACAAAAAAAACGGGATGAATTACGCGCAAAAATTGCTATATTTGAGAATCATATACCTGACTTACCTGATTCTATGCACGAAGTATAATCATATAGCTCAACATCCGGTAACCCTATAGGTATACATAACCTCTTTTTTCTGGCTATAGGAGGAAAAAGCGTAATTAATTTCGAATTGAAAAAAATAAGTAGGTTAATGTATAATCATATTCTACTTATCGATATAGATTATTTACATATCTATCATGGCAACTGTCCGAAAAACTAGAAAACCCAAAACTAATAGCTTTGCCTCCATTTTGGATCAGGTCCTCAATAAATATAACCTACCGGCCAAATCAAACCCGCTTCAATTACGTGCTCATGCCGATGAGCTTAGTACTATGCTACCAGATTGGAAGGCTCGTAAAGATGTGAAAGAGGCTCTCCGTCGGCACTTATTCAAAGAAAATCAAATAGGAGCTCTGGTTCCAAACAACAAAAAGAAAAGGCTTACTATCAAGGAAAGAGCTCAATATTGTGCAAAAACTAAAGATGTGTGGGATATTTGGTTACATGCTTTAGACTTAGCTGTGCCAAAAAATAATACAGATGAAGCAATTGTGGCAGCCAGTTTTCGTGTTTCACAATTTCGTAGAGAGTTAGCAGAAGCTGGGGTTGGTTCCGAGCAAATTTATATATATGCCAAATTACCAGAAGTTACTCGAGCTTCTAACGAAATTCAAAAGAGGCAACTCGAACAGCGATTACCCAATCCACCTAAAACTCCCAAACACTTTTCCTTAGAGGAAGGACTTAGAAGAATTCAAAATATCAATACTACTAAAATCCCTACTATGCAAGATCTTGCAGATGTAATTATGATGTTGAGTATGAGACCCGCCGAAGTTGCCACTCTTTGTATTATCCATTATGAACCCGGTGAATCGAATCCTCCTGAATGGTACAAGCCTGGTTATTCTTGGTATTGTATCAGGTATATTAAAAATAAAGGAGAAGCAAAAAATAATCCAGAACCTCGGCAATTTCTATCCATGGAAAAGAATCCAGAACGTGCAAAAGAATTGCTTACCTGGATCCAAGATGCAATAGCAACTGGAAAGTTACGCAATCCTGTCTATAGTATTAATGGAAAACGCAGTACAGGAGTATTTAGTAAATTTTTAAAATCATATGGTATTACAGCCAAAAGATTAAGAAAAATTGGAGGTAAACATGCTTCTAGAGTTCATGGTGGTCAAAATCCAACTTCGCAACATCTCGAATTCCTTAGCAGAGTTGCAATGAGGCATAAGATGGATCATCATAATTCTGGAATGTATTATGCCGAGGGTGATACTTCCGATTCTGACCTTGACGCAGATCCAGAACCTGAACCCGAAGCCCTAGCTCCCACACCCAAGGCAATTAATGAGAATACTTCTGAAATTGAGGATATCTATGACCTATATGGGAGTATTTAGATTAGTTCATAACTTATTTATTCATTCACTATAACCCAGCTTTACCGCTTTGGACCTGCTTTACAATAATTAGACTTATTAGATATTTTTTAAGTAAAGTTATATATGCAAACCAACTCACTAACCGCACTTATCTATAAGATAAAAATCGTCCATAATTGCCATTGAAGATCTAGCAATGATCCTTTGGATCGAGTCTTTGACTTTCCTGGCTTATACTAAATAATTCGTGAATGAACGGATCGCCAAATCCGAAATGAGATTTCATAAAATCTGCAAATTGGTTTGTTAACACGGAAATATATTATAAAACAGAATAAATGAATAATAAATTTCAAAGACTTATCTGGTTAAAGTTCGGGTAAATGTATTGATTTAGATATTATATCCGTTTATTTTTTAGCTATCAAATAATTCCGGGTAGTAAAAAAATATTATATAGTCAGGTAAGTATGAAATGATAAGAAAAATTTTCATCATTAACCAACTCATCGTAACCTATACTATGAGTAACGAACCACTTAGCGAAGGAGAGCTTACCAAAAAATACCCCAAACGAGCAGAATTATTAAAAGCCTTAGGAATAAATATCTTAAAAGGTCATCCAAACTCTCTCGCAAGTAATATCACAATACCGGAGCTAGAGAATTGTCATGAATGTAATGAAGAAATTTTGTTAAATCCACCCAAAGCATTTACCATGCTCGTGTGTGGTCATATACTCTATCATGACTGTCTTGAAAAAAGTAATAGAGATAAGCAAAAAACTTGTCCCATTTGTTTCGTAGATAATGAAGGAACGGCATCAGCTGAAGTTCAGGACGTAGATATGTCAGAGGCAGTGGAAGATGAAGGTGAAGAAACCTCTAATCTAACGGGGGCGGTAAGTAAGTTATCCGTAGATGGTGGTAAAGCTATCCCACGAAGTGAAACAAAATCCATGGAACCTGATAAAGTACAAGGTTTAATAAAAGAACTATCTATTCCAAGTGAGCCGATTGATGATAATGATAGAGGAAATAAGAGCAAAGAATCAAAACCAATAACTTTACTCCAGTTATACTATAATGCAAACCGGGCAGAAAAACGTGTAACCCGTGCCTACCAAGAAGAAATAAGATGCTGGTATCTGTTTGCTAAAAAATTTGAAGAAAGAGTTAAAGAAATAAAAAATGATAACAGTAGGTACAATGATCAACAAGCTAGAGGGTTAGTATATGGCGAAGTCGCAACCAATCTTCCGGGATTTACAAGAGATAGTTTGCGTAAAAAAACTGCAAAGGCTAGAAATATCTACAAGTTGTTTGGAGAAAGTTATGACCCCGATACCAAAAAAATAGTTAAGGGGATAGGAATTGAAAAAATTGAGAGAATTCGAACATATAGTGCTGATTATATTTCAAAGCTCAATTCTACACAAATTTATAATATTATAAAGCATTTTAATTAGTGCAGATCGCGTCCCCCAAGTTGACGCCAACGTGATATAAATATTTTTTTATTAAATCATATATAAGTATAATTACAGTATATAATTTAATTCATAATAAAGTTTACTCTGAGCTGCATATAATACATTGTAATGGTTTTGTGCAAATCCAGTACCATTAGCATTAGCATCTATAATATTATACACTGCATATACAAGTTTCCTAATATCTTGTACTTCATCAACAGTAGTAGCATTAGTTATAGCAGTTTTAACTGGGTCAGTTAATACAAAGGTTTACATACTGTAATATTGTTAAATATAGCGATTAGGTATTCAATCAACATGTACGGATCTTGACCTAAGGTTTATGCATGTAGGCGAGGACATAATTGCCACATATTACAGGTTTGTATTGTATAAAAAATTTTTTAGCCACGTATAATTATTTTTCTATTAATATAACAATGAAAAAATATCCGAATAACATACTCATACGTAAAGATAAACAAAATTACATCGAAAAGTGGCATATCTTTAGAGGATGGAAACATGGGTGTAAGGTTTGTGACGAATGCGATCATCATTCACATCTATATTGCAAAACATGCAAAAAAGTAGCGAATGGAATATATAAGCGATGTGAATGCGATAATTCTCGAATAATTAAGATTATATAAATGTAAAAAATTTATTTACAGGCTTATCGTTATCGTTATGCATAACTTATTTGTGAGATGGGGCACAGGCATTTTTCCGAAATAAGTACTGAAGTACTCTAATACAATTTTGGTCAATTACTTCATGCCACATAAATTTTGTAATGTGACTTATAATAAGCGATTTTGACGACGGGCCGTCGCTGAAATTTTGGTCATGTGATTTCAGTCATTGTTTGATAAATATAATCAAAAATTTTTTGAGGTTTTTCTTTTATAATCATGCCCGGTCACATACATGAATATTTTAACCGAGATCCTGCAAACTGGAGCATTCTCGACTTTCTAAATGAGAGCGACGAGGAACCGTTTAGCCTAAAAATAGATTTTTATATAAAAAGCCTCGAAAATATCGCTGATACGGAACAAGGTAGCAGGAAAAAAAGTGCAAGAGTCCTTCTTGATAGATACAAAGTGGCAAGTAAAAATCTTTTATATCTTATTTAAAAGAAAAAGTGGCGTGAACGGAGGCTTTCTGGGTCGCCGGTCATTCAAGGCTTTTCGCTGAGCCACGAAACTGGTGTTGGCGCACAGTTGACTTATCTGATGCAAAAGGCTTCTCGCCGATCCAGCACTGGACCCACTGGAACACAGGTGGCTTTCTGGGTTGCGATGTGTTCCGGTTGGATGAGAAATTGATGTTGAATGGGAAGACTATTAATTTCAAGTCTCCATGTTAGAGTCCCCAAACTGATCGCAAAAAAGCAAAAGAATGGGAGGATAAACGCTCGCATAGGCAGGTAAACATCCACAAGAAAATAATCGGAAATGGAAATGTGATCGGTGTGGTCGGGAATGTCAACAATTCCAAAGTTTCAGTTGCAGAGCCGTCTTTGAAGAAGAGGGATCAGGAAGGAAAGGTATATATTTTTTGTATATTTATTGCGTTATGCTTTATTCCTAATGAAGATTTTATCTTTAGGATGATGACAAAGTTCTAAAACGAACGAAATCCATCGATAGAGCAGAAAACATAGACGATGGTGAGGTAGATCCAGATTATAATGAGGACGATTATAGTAACTACGATATTGATCCAAATATTGAGTTATCGGAGGAACAGATACCGGTCCAAAGTCACTTAAAGTATCCTGATAAAGATAGTCCAGATGACTTTTGGGTGTTGCCTTCCGGAAAATCTATTGACATAATAATTCGTGCCCCTAAAAATCTACACAAATCACAGCAAGTTTTATATTCTTTATTTCTTTTCTTCATGTCTTTTTGATCTAACAAATTAGCCCTTGTAATTTGTTCACTTGTATTAGCCCGTCGTATTTAGGAATCATACGCATTGGATCAAAAATCAGGAAGCCAGAATGGATTGAGCAAAAGGATTGGGATTATTTAAATTCAAGTGTCGATTATCCGCATTATGATTTATCAACTGAGATCGAAGATCTTTTCATAATACTATTAGATACCGTAAGTACAAATTATCTTAATGAAAATGTTATTTATATATATTTGATTTTTTTTTTTATTAACCAATAACAGAATTCGTTAAATGAGTATAAAAAGTGTCTTTATAATATCACATTTGACCATGAAAATGATATAGAGATGATATTTGTAACAGATGTCTTATTATGGTTGTAAGTATAATGGTTTTGTAAGAATATTGTTTGTTTTTTTACAATATGCCTCTTAATTTATTTTAATTTTGAAGTGCAAAAAACGTATTCAACACTACATCGACTTTCCATAGTATAAATAAGAATGAAGCACTGTTGGGATCGCTTATGATTCATCCAGTACTACAATACCTTGTAAACGCAACTAAACACGTTATATACGTGCCGTATGTTTTTGATTCTAATATCAAATTAATACTTTCATTCTTATGATATTAAAAATACACGCTTTTTTTTCAAAAAATAGAGGTGAGATTTATCTTAAAGCAAGCGCAAATCAACGATTATTACGACGTAATCTTAAACCTGATGATGATAAGCCCTTGGGCATGAAAGTCGATGGTTCTTTCCAGTTCCCTGATGAGAGAGGACTCGAGATTGGCATGGTTGAATTATCTGGTGGCTATTTAACCAATGATCTGCCTCGCTATTTAAAAGATCACGTAAAGGGGTATTGGGGATGCCGTGATCTCCTTAATGATGTAATTACAAATTTTAATCATGGTGACTACAAAATTCTGAGACGTTTACGTGTTTGGTTTTTCCATGTACACGGTAAGTTAATAGATGAGCTGAGTCTTAATTTTTATATTTGTTAATAAATTGTCTTTGCTTGTGTACAGGTCTTGAAGTACAAATATGGGGTATGGATTTACCTGTATCAAAGGTTTACCGAATGTTTCTGATGGGCACCTTCCAGTTTCCAATCAGTTGGGAGAATCATCATGAACTGGTGCACGCACTAAGGGTTTTGCAAAATTTTAGAGTAAGAAAGATCTTCATTCCTTTGTATTGAAGTATTGAAATATCTCGTTTTGATCATTATTCTTTTCATACAGAGAGGCTTAGATGATACCCTCAAAGTACTTGAGGAATTCAAAAGGTCACATCGTCGAAATACACTTTTACGCTTTCAATCTATAGCATTAAAAAATTATATTGGTGATGCTAAGAGTTCGCCACAAAAACCTACAGGAAAAAAATCACGTATCATAAATCCAGTGGAGCATCATATGCACCATGATCATGACGATTCTGATTATGATGATCCGCCTTCACCATCCCCATCGGGACATTCTAGATATCCTCACCAATTGAACTCTGATTGAAGATGGCCAACTTGATAGAAATTGTGTGTGGATTAGGTTTTAGATTTAGTGTTCTTGTAATGTAATTATTGAATTATTGATTAGCGGTACGTTTGACATTTGCATTCTAAATAACATTCTTTAATCAACACCTTGATTACTTATTGACATGAATAATTGGGCAAAAGTGAATCTTACTATAAAATAGCTTATTGTGTGTAATAAAAAATCAATAAAGTATTGCACGATCATATAAATTTATTAATTGCATGATCTGCAATGTTTTTATTTTCTTTTGATACCTCGTGATAAACATATTTAATTCATATTTTTTTGACGACAGCCCGTCGCCGAAATTTTTGTTACATTAGTTATGCATTTTAAATAAATAATCGGGTATTTACAATCTATTACTAAAACATGCAATCTGAGATTGATTCATTGAGACAACGAATTTCTGAGCTTGAGGCTGAAAAGACTGAGCTTGAGGCAAAGAATGCTAAACTGACAAAACAGGTTACAGAAGAGAATGCCAAGCAAGAAGCTGAAAATGCTGAGCTCAAGGCCAGGATCGCCAAATTGGAACAGATAGTAGAAGAAAATACTGTGCTTAAAGATAGAATCATGAAATTGGAACAGAAACGGATCCAGGCTATTACTAATGAACGGGAAGCATCTACAAAAGATATTTCACCGCTAACCGAGAGCCATTCTCCAGAAATAGAACATAGCTCGACCCAATCTAAAGAGACAAAGTTTCGGCGTGAGCCAGAGCCTGAAACATCTACAACCTCTTTACCACAAGATATTATCGATGACGATTCAGTTGAGATCCTAGATTTTGTAGAAACGATACATAAGGAAAAGATTAGTAGTGAGATAAGAGAGAGGAACCGGGAAAAAAAACTTCAAGAATCACATAATAACTTAACTCCACCGATACAATCAGAAACATCAACCATGTCGACACCTGAATCTTTGGACTTGAAACCTGTGAGAGAGCTTTGGGATCAGAATCAAAATAAAAGCCAGGGCAAATTGCACAAGAAAAAGGGAACAGAGAATATCACTCAAGTGATAGCTGATGGCATTCAGGATGCACTTGTGCACGGTTCCACAGATAATATTGATAATATTCTTTCGGATTCAAATCATGTGATTGAAATTTCAGCGACGTCCCTTCGCCAAAATTCATCTACAGTCTTGTTACTTGATTTAGCACAATTATTTGATAAGGCAACCGATGCTGAACATTATACTATGAAAGCTAACCAGGAAGAAACCTTATGCTGGATTAACTATGGAAATGAATTCATAATTCAGTATCATGATATTATAAAAAATAGCAATGGCAAAATTGGCGAGAAAAAAGCAAAAGGTATAATTTATGATAAAATATTAGAGCATCTCATTATTATCCGTAAAAGAAGATCCAAAGAGATGGGTATACAACTTCCAGAAATCTCACGCAAAACCTTATGTAAAAAGACTCAAAAAGCTGTAAAGACTTTTAGATTATTCGAAAAAATAGGCATTGACAAAGTTAAGTATCTCAAATCTTATAGCGCAAATTCTATTTCAGAACTAACTAATGAACAAATTCAAAAGATTATCGATAGTATTTCTAATTATAATAAATCTAACACAGAAATTTCGACGACGGCCCGTCGCCAAAATCATGTAACCAAAATTGCAAGTACACTTATCAAAGAGACAAAGTCCCAAGAAAACAATCAAGATTCGAAACAAGAGACTAATGTAAGTGAGGAAGCTAAAGAAATTCTTATCAGAAATGAATCAGATATAAATATTCTCATCCTTCATTTACAGCAAAAGTTCAAAATGCCAAAAAAAAATATTAGATAAATGGAAAGCCGATATCGTTTTTGAATTCCGAGATAATACCAAATACTGGAAGGAAGAACGAGAAAGTATGCCCGAAGCGGATTTCTTAAAACACAAGAAAAACTTTGAGGCTAAAATGGGAGTCCCCACTACTCCGCATAAAAAAGAATTAAAAAGTAAATCTTTAGCCCTTATTGAATATGCATAATTTTAGAGGTAGAGTAATAATAGCACAACATGCCATGACACTCTTTATTTCATTGTAAACAATCGCGTAAAAATAAAACATGGCGAGGCCACGGGACCCCCTTCTTTATTTAATAAAAATTGTTGCCGGAACAACAAACAAATATATAAATATTTTTATAAATAAAAAAAAGATTATCCTTCTATAGGGTATATGAGGAGGTGAATGGAGCCGATTCTACCATTTTCTTGGGGGTATGAACATTTGTGAACATTGATATACACTGTGTTAAAATACTTGGAAATTTTTTTTTGCGATTTTATAAGTTCTCCTTGACCATCATTATAACTATTTACAGAAGAAACTATGGCAGGGTTCGGTTGAAAAAAATCAACTTTGTATAGATCAAAATTGTTTTGAGATAAATTTGGCCGGGCACTTCTGATCTTGGTTTTCAGATTTTCGACATCCAAAGTATTATCAACAACTACCTCAAAAATATCTTGGACGGTCTCACCACGAACAAAACAGTTGAGGGTAATATTATTGGCCATTTTGTGTTTACTAGACATAAAAAACCCATGTTGTTAACTAAATATTATTCACGGGTAAAAAATCAAAGGCGTATAATAAACGATATATTACCTCAAAATAAAATAGAAATATATAAGCCTTTTAACCAAAAAGACCTCGAACAAAAAAACGCCATTATTTGGCCACCTTACAAGATAAAAAACCGCTTATTTTTATACCTTTCATTATCTAGATCTAAGACCCGACAAGAAAAAAAAAATACATTAATAATTACGTTACCCAAATCCAATGCCGGTTTTTTCTCCATAAAGCAACTCCGCTCGGTCATAGGTTCCAAGCACTGAACGTATTTTGCCATTTTTCTGGTGAAATTAAACCCCTTATAATCAACGATCGCTACTACGAAGTAAAAAAGTCAACGATCTCGACGATCTGGAATTCCAAATCCCTGTAACATATGAATTTTAACAAAACTACTGATAAAGAACATTATACTCATTACCCTTATAGCCTTTTTAAGACCCATTCTTATCGCGGGATCGTATAAAGTAAGGAAAAGGGTCTAGACATTATTCGTATTATTCGTAATATTCGTTAATAAAAAAATCGACCGTGAGAATTAATTCTGCGTTAAGGTAACACCGCATAAAATTTAATGCGGGCCAATTTTAATCTGTATGATTCGGCGAACCATCACGGAACGATCACGGAAATTTTATTAAATTCTTATTCACGATCAGGGAACGATCACGGAATGTCGCAGTTTAATCAGTGGAAGATAACAATTCATTGATTTGCGTGGACAATTTTTAATTCCCGCATAATGATAACGATAAGCCACTGTTAAAGTACTGTTGAAGTACTGTTCAAAATAACAAATAAGCGAAATATATATAAGACAATAGTATAAATCTTGCAATAAAAATTTTAGCCACGTATATATTTACATATTAGCATTGTAAAATAGCCAGATATATATTAATATCGATGATATATACCCGCATTTTATAAAGCGAAATTAAAAGAATTTCAAATAGTAGATAACCACGAACCTGACTATTAATTGATAAATAGTCTTGAGAACAAAATTATAAGAAATTCGAGAACGAAATTATAAGAGTAGCTACGTATAAATTCGTATCTGGAAATTATACTAAATATATCGATTTCTTTACTAATTCATGAGACACATGACTTAACAGTCTCATAGAAAAAAATCGTGATCGAATTTTTGTATACTCTTATAAACTTCTGTACGTGGTTGTATTAAAATAACACACATGTGTTTATAGGCATTTATTTGTATATAAATCGCACGTTGAACATCCAATATCTTATATGTAGAACATCGAAAATTCGAAAAAATTATTGCGGATGTACAAATATTTATAGGTTGCCAAGTAAACTGCCCCTTGAAACAGAGGATGTGTTCACACCAAATATAGCGAGCCGCATAACAATAACCAACTTGAAACATTCCTTGAACGCCACGTACATGAGGCTCAATTAACGTATATAACATCTCTTTTTTTCATTTTCTATTTGAAATTTTTTACCACCTTGTGCTTGCCCCGCTAAATCCACCTTTCTCATATTGTGTTGATAAGAGAGCTATTTGTTCAAGTATGCTTAGTCAAGCAAAAAATTTCGTTTCTGTTATAGAAGCGATAGGGCCTCTGACTATGCATAATCTTCTCAGGTGCAGTCATTGCTTTTCAAAGCAGGCCCGGGATCCGACTGTTACCTCCCCACAATTTATTTTTTTCCCTGCTTATAAACCCAATTTTAGAGGGCGTGATCGTCACTATAATTGTCTACGTAGTAAGGAGAGGAAGACCGAACGAGCTTCCCGCGGTTTAGTCCACTGAGCTACGAGATAAGAAATAGTTTGAATGTATCCACCTCG
>QKWP01000483.1:102905-140349 GCA_003550325.1 Gigaspora rosea | reverse complement strand
ATCTGAAACTTGTTGCTCTGGTTCATTAACCTCTGTAGCCTTGCTAAAAGTTGGGATAGTGTAAGTCTTCCCATGTAACTTCATTCGAAATTGATTTTTATTTGGATCAAGAATACCTTGAACTTTTCGAATCCATGTCATACCTAAACATAATATTGGTTCAGGTTCACCATTATTAATACAAGCAAAATTTCCAGTAGCTGTAACAATCTTACTATCTTTGTCCTTTACACTAATTGGCACATCTGTATACCATCCTAATGATTCGAATATATGTTTGGAATTACCCTTTATAGCAAAGTCAGAAGGCTTATCAGCTTTCCACTCCAGGGCGTTAATTGTTGCATTATTTACTCCTCCTAATTCACTCGCGCTATCTAAAAAGGAATTAGTGATCAATAGATCATTTATATTACAATGCAAGTATTGCAATGACAAAAACTATTCATCTGATTTTGATTCTTTTTCCTGGACTATATGAGACTGATACATTTTATGCATTGCTGGTAAAAGCTTTGGTAATAGTTCATCATACGTTTCAGGCTGACTAAGTTCTGGAAGCATTTTTCATTTACCGGTACCTGTTTTTTTTTCTGACTGAGATGGAGCATGCCATTTATTCTCTTCCTCGTTATATCCATTTTCTTCATCCTCATTATCATCTGAATCAGGAGATGCATATTGGAATTGGGAAGGTATTAGAGGAAGAAAGTATCGATATGTTGAATTTGATTTAGCTACGGGTTTTTTGTTATCAAGCATCATTCTCTCGAATTGAGATGTCATTTGACCGATTTCATCTACTTTCAACTCTATTCTATCTATTCTGATATTTTGATTTGATGAACGTAATCGTTCTGGTTTACTTGCTATAGATGGAGGAAAAGCTTTATCTAACCATTGTAGTGCTTCCTCTCTAGAAAGATTTGACCATCTAGGATCTCCCTGATTTGCATAAAATTCATGTATTTGTTCATGATCTTTGGGTGGAACTGGAGGGTGAGATTTTTTGGATTGCTGGCTCATTTTTGATTCGAATTTGGTTTTCAATTTTTCAATCTCGGCCTTGGATTCAGTCTTCTGTTTTTCTAACATAGCTTGAAACGATTTTTGCATTTCATCATATGAGGGAAATACTGGTTGTGAAACTATAGATTGTGATATAATACTGTCATTCTGCTTTGCTAATGATTTTTTCTTTGGTTGTGCTTGATCAGAGTTTGATCTACATATAAACTAGAACGTTCAAGCCATAGATTTTTTAATAAAATGAAAAATTCATTAATACCTGCTATATTTTCATTTCTCATCCAACTATAAAGTTCTCGATCACCTGATAAATGAGTTTTAAGAGTTCCTAATACTCGTGCATCATCATCTGCTACACCTAATAATAGTGGACGAATTCGGGTTTCATAGGTATCGGGATTATCAAAAGGTTGAAATCTTTCTTGAGATAATCTTAAAATAGCTGATTGGCTAGTTCCAACTGTTTCTCGTTGATATTTTGCATTTAACCATGCTCTTAAAGTATCTGGACTATCAATATTAACTGCTGGATTTACAAAATTATTTTGAGGTGGTACTGGTGCATATTTTCCTGCCATTTTACCTTTCATAATTTCGACTTTGACAGCATCATCAAAATCTCCAGCATTTGCATTTTCAAGAGCCATCATATTTGGTATAGCAGGTGCCCATGCCTGTATAATCATATCACAATAATCACTAGGTGGCATTTGACCCATATATTGTGGAATTGGATTTAACAAGGTAGATACATATTTCAATGTAGGTAAACGTCTTGCTTCTGCCATATTGTATGGATTATTCTGTAGCGCAAAAATTTGTTGATTTAAATTTAAAATATTCTGGCGCTCTGCATGGGTCTTATTTTTCCATTTCGTATATCGCTCATAGAGTCTGTCTCTATTATATTCTAATAATCCCTTATCAGCTCTGCATTGTTGTAGGTGGTAGGCATTTCGCTGATACAATAACTGGAAAGCAAAATTTTTACATAGCAATTCACTAATACGGGTTTGTTTTCCTGCTATATTATCTATCATTCTATTTACCTGGTTTTGTGCATTAGTTCGCAACTGCTGAAGATCAAGCAATGCCTGATCTCGCTCCTGCCTGTACGTATCTCGGTCCCATCGTACGTTTACCAGATCTTGTTGTAGGTTAGTGTATTTACGTCGGATTGATCTTGTTGATCTTTTAATTTGATTTGTTAAAACAGTTCTACATATTGCTGTATCATTTAGGGATCGGTCTATAGCATCGGCCAATTCAGCTATTGTTCCCATATTATTATCAGAATTATATAAGTCTGGAGAATTTTCATCAGAATCGGAATCAGATTCATTTTCATTAAAATTCCATGCCTGTGCATTTTGTAAAGCTTCTCGTGTATTTGTAAGTTCTAATCTATCTCGATATCTTAATAATGCTAAAGCAAAATTCTGACAAAGAAGGTCAGTAATACGATTTTTTTGCTGGGTTATTTTGTTAATCCTATTTATTTGGTTAGTCCTTATTGTATTTATTTCTCGTTTAAGTCGCTCGTTTTCATCCACTAATCATATTGTATAATCTTGTGCTTTAGGGTATTGCCAGCTGATTTTGATATTTCACGAATTCTGGTTTTTAATTTTGTCTCTCGTTCATCGAATTCTGTTATTAATTTATCCTTATTAGTGATTTCTTTGTCTTTCTTTTTATTTTCTTCTTCGAGTTGGCAGACAATTTTTTTAAGTTTTGAGATTTCTTTTAACAATTCCTCTTTGTCTTGTCTAGAAAGTTCGATAGCATTATTTAGTTCTTCTTCAAGAAATCGAATTCTCTCTTCGTGTACACCAATAGCTCTTTCCAAGTTGTATACGCATTTTTCAATATCTCTGTTTGATTGAGCCAATTGTGAGATTACCTTATGAAGCTCCTGATTAGTTTGTTGTAACTCTTACATATTTTTTATTACTATAATAAAACAAAGGAATGGCGAAACCTGTAATTTATATAGATCCACAAAAAGCGTATGAACTTGATCGAGAAATCGTTAAAACTAAAAAAGTTAAAGATCAAAACTTGTCATTACAAAAACCTATGATTATTATTGATCTCCAAAAAGCATGTGATCTTGACCGACATCTTGCTTTACAGAAGCTGTATTATCAGCCCGAGAGTCTTTATCAAAATGTTAAGAGATTGTGGGATACTTGTAAGAAAGCTGGCCATAACTTCCTATTTAATGATATAAAAAAATGGCTTAATAGCCAAGCAATGTATCCAAACTTTCGGCCTTCACCGAGACAAATACCTTATGCTAGTTACTCTAAAATCACAAAGCCAAATACTGTACACCAGTGTGATCTGATCGAAATACCATATGATGTAAATACAGATTTACTAGATAATGACTCAATATTTTACTATGTATTATTAGTTATAGACTGTGCAACTAGGTATAAAGATTTTGTTTTTTTAACATCAAAGAGTAGTAAAGAAGTTGCAGAAGCATTTAAGAGTATATATGATAACCCCGACAACCCTCTTAACTGGCCTCGGCTATTGCAATCTGATCAAGGTCGTGAGTTTACGGGAAATGTGACATTGATAATGGATGAACATAATGTTAATATCCGAAGAATTAAAGCACGTTTTAGACATACAAGCATGGCTATGGTTGATCGTTATGCCAGATTATTCGAATTAAGAGTTTTTAAAAACCAGTATGCGATAGAGTTTCTCTTATCTACCGGTGAACTCTGTAGAGAATGTAAACGGTTTGCATGAAAGATTGTTGACAATATGAATGATACTCCAACTCAACTAATTGGAATGAGTCCTAATAATGCCATGAAACTTGAGCAGATATATTCTAAGCTATCAGTAAAATATAATCGTCCAATAGGTGTTAATGAACCACAACTACCAAAGGGTACTATTGTGCGATTCTTACTTGCTAAAGGAGAATGGGAAAATGATCCCTTTGAACGATACAGGATAACAGATCCCGTATGGTCTCCTTTCTTACATAAAATTCGAAAAATTGTTGTTGGGAGAAATCCACCAATGCCTGTCTTATACTATTTAGATGAATCGGGACCTCAGCGTCCCTTTGTAAGAGAACAATTAATGCATATTAAGGAAGAGCCTATGTTACCCTCTAGGTGGGTACTGGGAGATAACTGAATGTGTACAAGGCGCTTTTTATAAAAGTTTCTAAGTCAACTACGCAATAGGGTATTGTAATAAGGATTACTCCTTCTCTATAGCACAATGCTCTTTTTTTCCAATCACGCCAAATTTGCACATCTAGATTCATTTGTCCTTGCGGATGAAAAAAAGGCACGATTTGGTAATGTTGATTACCACTATATTCGAAAGCCAAGCCTAGCTCTTCATTGTATCCATCTAGATGTAATCCCTCCAAGAATTTAGGTTTTCTAGGTGAGAATTTTTTATTTAATAAATTCTCAAATATATATCGGCATATTCTTTCCGGTACATTAGGACAACTATTGCACTACCTATAATTTCGTTTCATATCTTTATAGGATGCTTCCCATCGATGCTGATTTTTACAAACCCATAAATAAATATTAGAGTTTGATCTAACTTTAGCCAAGCATTGTCCTTCACGTCTTTTGGCATAGGTAAGGGCTTTAGTATCAATCTCATTATAATTTTGCATTTTTATAATATTAGAATTTAACTTAAATATTTTAGTTAATTATACCCTAGGAGTATCACTTTTTTTCGAACTTGAAAAAAAAAGAAAAAAGAGCGCGAGAGTATGGCCGAAATCGCTTTCCTGGAATACAAGCGAAATTTTGAGGCTAAAATGAAAGTTCCTACTACTCTGCACAAAAAAAAGTTAAAAAATAAATCTTTAGCAATCATTGAATATGTATAATTGTTATTTTAAAATAACGTGATCAGAATACTCTGGCTAGGAGTATATCTAGCCATATATTTTGGATAAGGGGATTTTTGTCGCCTCTTACAATTAATATAAGAAAAAATTCAAATAAAAAATTAATATTCCAATACTTGGATCGTTTTTGTGTCGTGTGATTTAGGATGACAACCTGTGCTAGGCATTTTATACAAAGGGGTTTTTGTGTTACATAATTTTAATCGAGATGCAATTGGGACAGCAAAGCGCGTAGATATAACAAGACAGTAAAAATATAGGTATAATGGGTCAGCAATTCGCACAGATATGGCTAAATTTTTGGAACAGTGACCCGCGGTATAATGGAACAGCAATCCGCACAAGTACGGCTAAATTTTTGGGACGGCAAGATTACATTTTGGTTATATGATTTAGGACAACAAGGTTGCATTTTAATTATATATTTTTTGAATTAGCAAGATTACATATTAATTATATATTTAGTAACATATGTTGGAACAGCACTAGCTATACAAGAAAGGATTCTAGAACATAAAATTATATTATGCTTAATTTTTAGGACAGCAAGGTTACATATTTTTTTCACTATCTGGGAAGTAGTTCAAACAAGTCAAAAGTAGTAAAATTGCTGTAACTTTGCTGTCCCAACTGCATTAAGATTTTTTTTATATCCATATTCATTATACTATATCATCTCTATATCCAATATCACATCTTCATGTCAAATAAAAACGGAAAACAGATATACTTATTACAATGCTTTGAGTATTACTAAGTGAGGATAGCAATTCGGCACTACGTGCCTCATCATTGGGCGATTATTCGAATGAATTATGCGAAGCTAACAATTCAGCACTACATGCCTTATCCTCGATTGATACTTGAGTGCATCATATAAAGCTAGAATACAAATACTATTTCGGCATAACCAGATAGCAAAACTAAGCTGATATGACTTGAATTTTGCGATCGACTGCGCTCGAATGATGACGTGAACTCAAATTCGTCATTACTCAAATGACGATGCAAGTATGAATCATTTGTTACTCGAATGATGGAGCGAATACTAATATATCTGACGATGCAAGCGCGAATTGTTTGTTACTCGAATGACGATGCAAGCTTAATAGAGGTCAAAATGAGTAGCTATAAAACAAGTAGGTAACAATATACCTATAAGTAGGCAACAATATATACTCATAAGTAGGTAACAACCTAATGTAAGTAGGCAACAATATATATATTGTTGCCTACTAATTTTTTGGTCAATATACCTTATATATAAATGTCCAATAAAGTTTATAATAAATTTTATATATGTTTAGCAGGGGTTGCTTATTTTATTTTCTTAGTATTTTGATCTCAAAATGAGGGGGGTTGCTTATTTTCGGGAGTTGCTTATATTCGGAACTTTACGGTATACGAAAATAATATAATTAAAGCAGACAAATCTATAACGATCTTGGGATCCTGTAATTGAATTTTGATATTTTTAGGCTCATTGGAATCATTTCATTTAAACGAACATTTTGGTAGTAAAATCATACAAATTGGATTACTGGTCAAAAGTTATTTAATAATTTTAGCCAATCAAAAGTTATTTGCTATTAGGACCTAATAATTTTCTGATCCTTCCCCCTACCCTAAAAATCAGATAATAAATAGTGCTGTGCTCCCTTAGGTGTTCTTTCAGTGGACTTAGCATCATTGTTTCCTGGTGATCGTTGACTTTGCATCATTTCCTGGTGATTTTTCATCATTTTCTGGTGATTCTTCATTAATTTATATCATTCTTTAGTAAGTTTTTTTTTTTTTGGTTTGTATTTATTAACTTTTTTTATAGTTTAAATATTTTTTCGGAGGTCCTTTTTTTGCCGATT
This sequence comes from Gigaspora rosea, assembly GCA_003550325.1. Classification (NCBI taxonomy): domain Eukaryota; kingdom Fungi; phylum Glomeromycota; class Glomeromycetes; order Diversisporales; family Gigasporaceae; genus Gigaspora; species Gigaspora rosea. Next base: position 133,545 of record QKWP01000483.1, on the reverse strand, counting down.
TTGGATTTTCTTGCACATTTTTATACTTTAACTTTTTTAGGCATTATATTTTTTTTGGTGTTTTCTTTAATAATTTTGGGTTTAGTTTTTTTTCTTAGATATATTAGTTTATAATTTTCTAAACTGTTTTTTTGGCATCAATAGCTTCTGTTTTATTAAATGTTGTACAAGAGTTAAGCACTGCAGAAACAACAGAAAACTTATCTATTATGTTCCAATATTCTTTTATCCTTTGATAAATCGATGCAGCAGCTATCTTTTAAGAAAATTTATCTTGCTCAAGATACAAATTTAAAAAATTTTGAATACTTAAAAACACTAAACAAATATCATTTATAGTTTGATAAAATATTGCAAAAATAAGTTTAATGCTAGCTTCTAAGAGTTCTAATAAGGGGGCATCCATAAATAATGTTATACAAGAGGGGTTGGATGAACGATAACATTTTTCTCAATAAATAGTGGGGGTCAAAAAAATATAACATAATTTTTTTAGAAAAAATTAGCTAAAAATTAAACCAGTGGTCCAAATTTAATAGTTTTGGTAACATTCTATTCATCTTAGTAAGAGGAGTCGAATTGTGCCAATTTCAAATCACTGGATCAAAAGTTATTGGCCAAATACTATTGTTTATTATGTTTTCTAATAAAATTATTATAAAATCAATAGTTTTTGTGAATAACTATTGATCCAGTAATCCAAATGAAATGATTTTAGTATTATTGGATTCGTCTTACTAAGACGAATCAAATGGTACCTAAATTATCCAAATTGGATCACTGTGTCACAATATTTCAAGTTTTTGTAAAATTTTGTAGAGGAGAGTCAAGCACTACTAATGAGGGGGTACATAACGTTATTTATGGATGCCCCTTAAAGTAAACATATTCTATCAAATTTTTAAAAACTTTTTATTAATAACTTAAAATACTTCACTTTATTATAATTTTTTTTTGTTTATTTATTTAAATTTTGCTGCTTATTATGAAAGTGCAGTAAATTACGTGATTAGGGTTTACATAAATTCTAACCCTCCAGTAATAGAACTATCAATCAATCAAATTTTATAATTATTTAAAAAAACTTAAAAACGTCTTTGATCTAAAAATAAGATACTCACAATCGACTAAAGTTACTACTAGTAAAGTCTAAATTTCTAAGTAAATCAATTAAAATTGCTTAAATAAATATATTCAGCAGATCAAAATATACTTACTACAAAATTTTTTAAGTATTAGAGAATTTTTTATTAATTGACTTTTGATTTTTGCATTCAACAGAAAATTTAAAATTTTTTAAAAAAATATATTCCCTACAATTGACAAAAGTTGCTATATAGTAAAGTCTAAATTTTACTAAGCAAATTGATTAAATCATTTAAATCACCGTATTTAGCAGATTAAAATACATTTATCACAAAATTTTTATAAGTATTCAAGAAAATTTTATTAATAGGCAATTCTCCAGTCAACTGGTTCAAAAATTTTTTTTTTATATATAAATTTTACTATAAGTGCGAATGCATAGCGTTTCTATCTAAACCCTTTTTTATACTAAGTTAATCACTTTTCTGGCTTAAGAGACTTTTGTAAAGCTCATTAAAATGCATCTAATAGTGGTTAGAGCGTTAAAATCGGCTTGGTGGATACTAAGATATCTTTAAAAAACCTTTCTTTTACTATGTAAATTTCTTTGCAAACAATAGTATTGTTTATAAAGAAATTTATATAGTAAAAGAAAGGTTTTTTAAAGATATCATAGTATTTACCAAGCCAATTTTGATGCTCTAACCACCATTGGATGCGTTTTAATGAGCTTTACAAAAGTCTCTTAAGCCAGAAAGGTGATTAACTTAGTATAAAAAAAAGTTTTAGATAGAGACACTGTGCATTCGCACTTATAGTAAAATTTATATATAAAAAAAAAATTTTTGAACCAGTTAACTGGAGAATTGCCTATTAATTAACTTTTGATTTTTACATTTAACAAAAATATTAAAATTTTTTAAAAAAATATATTTGCCCCATAGGGGGCATCCATAAATAACATTATACAAAAGGGTTGGATGAATGATAACGTTTTTCTTAATAGTAGGGAGAGTCAAAATAATATAACGTAATTTTTTTAGAAAAAATTGGCAAAAATTGAACCAGTAGTTCAAATCAATTATTTTGGTACCATTCGATCCGTCTCAGTGAGAGGAGTTGAATAGTACCAATTTTATTTCATTTGGATTACTGGATCAAAAGTTATTGGCCAAATACTATTAGTTATTATGTTTTCTTACAAAATTACTATAAAATCAATAGTTTTTTTTGTGAATAACTATTGATCCAGTAATCCAAATAAAATGATTTTGGTATCATTGGATTCATCTCACTAAGACGAATTGAATGGTACCTAAATTATCCAAATCGGATTACTGTATTACAATATATTCAAGCTTTTGTAAAATTTTATATATAAACATACAAATTTTGAAAACTTTTTTTATATAGTAAAGGGGGATCAAGTGCTACTATAAGGGGGTACATAACATTATTTATGGATGCCCCCATATTAACAAAAGTCACTACATAGTTAAGTCTAAAATTTACTAAATAAATCGATTAAAATCACTTAAATAACCTTATTCAGCAGATCAAAATACACTTATTATAAAATTTTTAAGTATTGGAAAATTTTTTATTAATTGATTTTTGATTTTTATGTTTAATGGTTTGGATTTACTGTTTTGTACTAAATTTAGTACATTTATCAAAATGCATAAAAAATTCAAAAAATTAAAAAACTCAATTTTTTTTATATACAAAAATCTGATAAATCTTCAAAAATTGTTTAGCAAAATTTTTTTTTATATTAATTAATAATAAAATTATTAAGAAAAAAATTTTTTAATAACCTTAATTTTTGTGTAACAATGCCCATACTAAGTTAAGTACATTTCCGTCTGTATTTTTATTATAAAATTACTAGTAATTTTCAAATTGTGGCTTAGCACAAAAAATTTTTTCTAAAAAAAAGAACTTTTTAGAAAAAAAATCATATAAAATCAAAAATAAGACTTAAAGTTATCAAACTTTTTAGACATAATGCTCCATATCTAACAAATTATAAAGAGTTATTAAAATCATAATTAATAATTAAAATTAGCAGATAATCAGGTTTAAAATGTGTCATAATTTAGTACTTTGTACTAAATTTAGACAGGTAAATCCTATCCATTAACAAAAAAATTAAAATTTTTTTAAAAAAATATATTCAACGAACATAAAAATTAAAAGTTAAATAATAAAAAATTCTTCAATTTTAATAAAAATTTCAGAGTAGATCTTTCAAATAAATTTACTTAATGAATATTTATCGATTGACTTTAGACTTTACTATGTAGCAACTATCTGTGATTAACTAAACATCGATTTTACTTTAATATTATTGGCTATTTAGACTATATATATATCTGATATAGGACATAATAAATGGAGGAACTCCCTTTAGAAAATTACATGATTTACTGCACTTCTTTTAATACTTGAATATAGAGCATGAATTGACAGATGGTCTATGACAAGTAATTTAAAAGCTGCTTCTATTTTTGTTTTCATCTCATATCCATATCTAATTCAGATTTGAGATATAGAATTTTTTAAGTTAATATACTAGTAATTTATATAAATTATTACAAAAACGAGTAAATACTTTGACTTTTGATATTAAGCTTCAAACTTTTTTACTAAAGAATTAACTACTTCTAATTTTTGTTTTGTAACCAAATTAAGCACATAGACTATATAATGCTACAATGATAATATGAAAACCCAATATTATTGAATTCATTTTGAAGTTGTACAATTAGTTTTCATGGACAATTATTGCAAACTTATTATCTGTTATAAGCACTAGAACATTAAATTTATTAAGAAGGTCATTAATAATATCTGCTATATTTACACCTATATATCTACTAATAAATGAAATAATATAAAATACTGCATTTTTTAATCTGTATTAACATAGTGAATTGTAATACCCAGATATGTTTTAAAATTTTGGGATATCTATATATTAGTGATTAAAGAAATTTTTTTAGAAATTTTTACAATATTGTTAATAATTTTAATTTTTTTATTTTTGAATTCATCTGTTTTGTTGGTGCTATATAATAGGGTCAAGAAAATTAATGCAATCATTAAAATATTAATTTTTAATAAGAGAAGCGCCATTTATCATCTGATTTTTTGCTACTAAGAGGCTATCCCCTCTTTCCCTACCTGATTGTCAAATACCGCGATTTGATTAGCTAAAATTATTAAAATTTTTAAAAATTTTTAAAATTTAACATTAAATAACTTTTGAACCAGTGATCCGTTTGGAATGATTTTATTACCAAAATGTTTGTCTCAATGAGACGATTCCAACGAGCCTAAAACCATCAAAATCCAATCACAGTATCCCAAGATCGTTATAGATTTGTTTGCTTTAATTATATTATTTTTGTATATTTATATTAATAAAGATCTTATAAACTTTAATATTAAATAACTCTTGAACCAGTAATCCATTTTGGATGATTTTACTACCAAAATGCTTATCTCAATGAAATGATTCTNATTTTGGATGATTTTACTACCAAAATGCTTATCTCAATGAAATGATTCTAATGAACCTAAAATCGGTAAATTCTGATCATGGGATCCAGAGATCATTATAGATTTGTATTATTTTTAATAGATTATATTAAAACAACACAAATCTATAACGATTTCTGGATCCTGTGATCAGAATTTAACGATATTAGGTTCATTAAAATCACCTCATTGAGATGAGCATTTTGGTAGTAAAATCATCCAAAATGGATTACTGGTTCAAGAGTTATTTAATATTAAAGTTTATAGGATCTTTAACTGTTAATAATAATTTTTAATAAATATGAAAATAATATAATTAAAGCAGACAAATCTATAACGATCTTGGGATTCTGTGATTTGATTTTGATGATTTTAGGCTCATTGGAATCGTCTCATTGAGATGAACATTTTGGTAGTAAAATCATCCAAAATGGATCACTGGTTCAAAAGTTATTTAATATCAAATTTTACAAATTTTTAAAAATTTTAATAATTTTAGCCAATCAAAAGTTATCTGCTATTAGGACCTGATAATTTTCTGACCCTCCCCCTCTACCCTAAAAATCAGATGATAAATGGCACTTCCCTTATTTAATAAAAAAAGAAAAAAAATTATTTTGGGATAATTAAGTAGTTGAATGTGAATAAAAATATAGTCGCCTCTCTCTAATCCGAACCTCTCTAAACCGAGCACTATTAAACTCTCTCTAAACTGAACAAAATCTTCTAGAACATTTATAAATTTTATTATAAAGTTCAGATAAGTTATATATAACTCTTTGAAAACTAAACTTTTCCAAATTTTTACATAGTAAAAAAAAGCAGTCCCGGCAGTTCGGATTAGATAGAGTTGACTGTACTATTATAAATTATAAATACTGTATAGTATAAGGGAAGTGCAGTAAATCATGTAATTTCCTAGGGGGTCTGCCATCTATCACATCCTATATATATATATAGTCTAAATAGCAATGATATTGAAGTGTTCGTCAAATATATTTTTTTAAAAAATTTTATTTTTCTGTTGAACGTAAAAATCAGAAGTCAATTAATAAAAAGTTCTCCAATACTTATGAAAATTTTGTAGTAAGTGTATTTTGATCTGCTGAATAAAGTCATTTAATCGATTTTAATCGATTTGCTTAGTAAAATTTAGACTTTACTATGTAGCAACTTTTGTTGATTATGGGGCGAATATATTTTTTTAAAAAACTTTAATATTTCTGTCAAACGTAAAAATTAAAAGTCAATTAATAAAATATTCTCTAATAGTTATAAAATTTTGTGGTAAGTGTATTTTGATCTGCTGAATAAGGTTAGTTAATCGATTTTCTTCGATTTGCTTAGTAAAATTTAGACTTTACTATGTAGCAACGTTTGTCAATTGTGGGGCGAATATATTTTTTTAAAAAATTTTAATTTTTCTGTCGAACGTAAAAATCAAAAGTCAATTAATAAAAAATTCTCCAATGCTTATAAAAATTTTATAGTAAGTGTATTTTGATCTGCTGAATAAGGTTACTTAATCAATTTTATTGATTTGCTTAGTAAAATTTAGATTTTACTATGTAGCGACTTTTGTCAATTATGGGGTAACTTATCAAAGACGTTTTTGAAATTTTTTTAAATATTATAAAATTTGATTGGTCAATAGTCCTATCACTAGGGGGGTCAGGACCTATGTAAACCCTAATCACGTAATTTACTGCACTTCCCTAAATTACTATAGGACTGCTATATAGGGATTAATTAGATACAAGCAACAATTTATTAGAACGTATAATACTAATAAATTAGCATTAGTTATATGCTTTTCAATAAATTTTTACTACTATTCTATTTATTTATGATTTAATAACAATATATAGTATTTTGCAACACTATTTTTGTTAAAAATAAATACCCAATAATAAGCTACCCTGTATTTAATATAAATTGTTAAAATTTTCTATATTTTGAAAATAAGCTATCTTTAATTTTTTGAGCTTAAAATTGTTTAAAAAAAGGTTGCTTATTTTCAGAAATCTATGGTAATAAAATCTATTATTTTTTATATAAACTATAATAGTGTATTAAAAACTTTCTTAATTTGTAGGCTTTTTTAGACAAATTTGTCTGAAAAAATACTATAATATGCTTATAATCTATTTTATTTAAAATTAAAATATTAATTTTATTTAATAATATTTAAAAATAAAAATTATATTTAAGTAAAATTTAATTTTATATTATAAAAGAAAGTATATATATAAGTTGCTTATAAGTTAAAAATAGGCAGTTTTAAAAAAAATTTTAATTAAAAAATTATTTACTAATTCTTGGTAAGCTCATTAATTATTAGCTCTAATTTTAATTTTAATTAGAATTACAGACATTTAAAAGGTCAAAGGTAATATGCCACCTTTATAATATGGTTGGTGCAAAAAGATTTGCACATCACCAAACATGGGTATTATTTACAGCAGAAAAAAAAATTTGTACAATTATGTATTGCAGTCTGGAATTTATATATTTAGTAAAGTGTAACCAAACATACTTGTAGTATCAAATTTTTTTCCATACAATACATTCTTCTTTCTTAAATGGAATAGAGCATCACTGACAGAAAACGAAAAATTAATAATAATCAATGTTTACAATTATTTTTCAGGAGCAAAGTCTGTAGAAAATGATCATTTAAAGCTTATATTATACAAGCAAGTTGCTAACATATTGGGTATTTTTGAAAAAACAGTTGGGCCATAGTAGCGGACTAGAACAAGTACAATGATGGTACTTTTACACCACAAAATAATTTTGGGTGCACTAAATTCCAACCTGACGAAAATATTGTTAATTGCCAATCCAGATAAGGTCGGCAATATTTTTATATTTAGAATTGGGGCAAAACAAATATATAAACAAGGTAGTACAAAATCTGTATCAGACCTGTATATATAAAATTTTTATATGATTTAAAGATTTTAAAGCCGTTTTTACTTATATCTTCTTATCTACTGGTCCGATTTTAATGAAATTTTACTAGTAGATGCACAAGAACCTGCTTTACAACTTTACTTATCAAAAAATAATAATATTTACTTAGTACAAAAAAACTTTTTATTAGGCCTAAAACAGATTTACTAATATATTGTTTATATATTTGTTTATCCCCAATTCCAAATATGGTAATAATATTGCTATAGTGCCGATCTTATCCGGATTGGTAATTAAGCTTTTGCACACAAAAATTTTTAATGGCAACAAAATTGGTAAACCACTTTCTGCTTCTATTCTATATCAGTTTCTTTCTAAGCATGGATATTCATTTTCTAAATGGAAACTTCTTCGGATGTTACGCTATTATTTTGGCCAGGGGAGCGAAAAAATATTATTCATGAGTCTCCAAATAATGTTGTATTTCGTTGCCACTATCTTTGTTTCTGGTTTGCAAATTTAAAAGGCGAAAATAATGTTTCATATCGTTCTAAGATTTTTCTTGATAAGTCGTATTGTCACTTATATCATGTTTCATATAATACATAGATTTTCCATCAAGGTGTCATTTTAAGTCCTGGGCATGCAATACCAACAAATTACATAGTGAACTTGTTCCAAACTCTGTCCATATTAGGGATCTAATAATTAAAACTGCCGAAAACTGCAGATGAAAAAAAATAATGCTAAAGAATGAACTGATATTCCTGATACCATTAAAGATGCCAATATTGCACCTAATCAAGTAGATTATTATGGGAACTTCAATGCAGAAATTTTTAAAGACCTTTTTTCAACTCTCTGTAAGATGCTTTATAAAACATATGGGCAGTAAATATTCACATGGATGGGGCAAGCTATTACAAATGACAAATTGAAAGTATATCAATATCAAGCACAAGAAAGCAAGAAATGATTGACTGGTTAACTACTCACAATATTTCTTTTTCTAGTGACTTACGAAGACCCAAGCTCCTGAACTTAGTTCAAAAGAACAAAGAGAATGTACCATTTATGTGTTGAAATAGCAAAACGATACAATTATCAGTTTTTTATACTCCATCCTATCATTGCGAACTTCAGCCAATTGAGGATATTTGGGCAGTTGTAAAAGGCAAAGTTGCAAGTTCAGATCCAAAAACAAACCTTTTTTTGTTCGTGATATGCTTTTAAATACATTTAAAAAAATTAATTCACAAGTTATATTAAAGTTTTGGCGAAAAATGCTTAAATTTGCCAAAAAATATCATGTGTCTGATAAAACTGTGCATTTAGTTGAAGATGAAATTGATGATATTGATAATTCCAAAGATAATGAATAAATTTAGTCTAAAATTTATTTTTTTGTATTTTCAAATATATACTAATATAGTTTAAATAAAAAAAAGGAGGTTGCTTAATAAATTTTTTTTTTATATATGGTTTTTTGATGTACAAATCTTTTTATACTGGACTATACTTATGCTATATAAAATTTAAATACTGTAGTGACTAATATTATATATATTATACTATAAGTTGATTAATATTCTAATATTTGTAGCTTTATTTTTAATACAATTTTGTAATTTATAAAAAAGGATTATAACTTTTATTATTGCAACTTTTGTAATTTATTTGTAAAAATTTAAACTTGTATTAGAAACAAAAATTTTTATATAGATGAAACATATAAAATTTAAGAAAAGTTAAAAAAAAATTTTATAGTAAAAATTTTTAAATAAAAACTTTAAAATTTTATTGTTTAAAAGTTTTTTAATAATTTTAAGGGTGTTATTTTATCTTATAGAAACCTTTTATATAAACAACCAATCAAAATTGAGCACATTACCATAGAATACATTGCTTATTATTGGCCAATTAAAATTAGCTACAAACTTTCTAACTTTGTTAATAAAAAACACAAAAGAAATTTTACTAGCCCTAAATATGATTGGTTGCTATATAAGGAGATATGTCTCTATATATAATTTTTTTTAATTTTAAATATTGTCTTAAAATAAGATAAAAAGAATAATTTAACAAAGTTAAAACAACTAATATAAAAACTTATTTATTAATATTAAAATTCTTTTTTATTTTTTGTATTAAACTTGTATATAATTTAACATTATTTTATATAAAATTAGTAGCATAATAACTTTTTAAAATAATATTAAATAAAATTATATATTGTATTAAAAGTTTTAATTTTAGAAAGATAAAAGTAATTTGATAAATTAATAATATCTTGTATAATCCAGTAATTAGAATAAAATAGTTTTTATACTATTCAATTCATTTCATTAAGGTAAAACAAATGATATAAAAATCATTTTATTCTGATTACTGAATCATAATATATTATTAATTATATGTTGTACAAAAATGATCTTTAAGAGAATTTTAATAAAGTTTAAACCTAGCAAATGATTAATAATATTTTGTAATCTATTAATTAGAATTAGTACTATTTAATTTATCTTATCAAGATAAATTAAATAGTGTAAAAATTATTTGATTCTAATTATTAGACTATAATATATCAAAATTTGTCAAATTATTCCTCTTTGTTAAATTACTTTTTTCTATCTTATAAATTAAAAAAAGTATTTTATAAAGAAAGTATACCTATATTCTTTTAAAAAATTATAAATACTTTTTAATATTCCAGGCAAATTTGCCTAGAATACTGTACAGTTTAAGAAATAAGTTTAAATCTAATACAGTATTTAAAAAGTTTGTTAAAAATTTGTAAATAATTATTTTGACTAAAAGTTTTTTTTAAATTTATTTATTTTTAGCTTATAAGCAACTTAAACCTTTTAATTATAATATAAAATTAAATTAAATAGAATTTAATATTTTTGCGCATGTGCGCTGTAGCGCACCTCATATGATTTGGTGTAATGTGAAATCAAACCAACCAAAATAAACCCTTTTTTTTTGTTAGTTAGGGTTAGGGTGAGGTTAGAATAGTGTGTAGGCAAAAAAGGGGCTTTATAGTAAAATTTTGCAAGGAATTTTTTTTGTTAGAGCACGAAGAGTGGTTTCATAAACAAAATTATGAGCCACAGGCGATTTTTTAAAAGATCGCTATTTTTTCTCGATTTCATGTTACACCTGATCCTACGATCTGATTGGTTTATCAGATGGGTGCGTTACAACGCATATGCGCTAAATTACATAAAACAATTAAATAATATATAATTTTTATTTTCAAATATTATCAAAAAAAAATTTATTTAAGTGGTAATCCGCAGTTAAAGGGTCAAAATTTCATAGTAAAAATCGGCGGAGTTTCACTAATTGCCTTATATAGAAGTGGAATGCCATACATTTCCGATCATAATAAAAAACCCTATAGTAAACAAATAATAAATACTCATATCGTGTCATATACTAACGCGATTTAAATGATTTAACTATCATTAGAATCAGAAAAGTAGGTTCTGCAAAGTTTAATTAGAAATAATAAAAGGTTTGCTTAGTAAAAAAATACTTTTATATGTAGAAAAGCCCCATTCGCACACTATAGAAATTTACTATTAAATGCCCGCCGTAATTTATTATAAAATGATCATCATTTTTTACCCTTTATCTGCGATTTACCCACTTAAATATTTTAAATTTTAAAAAATATAAATTATAAACACAGTTATAAGAATTTTTTAGACAAAATTGCTTGAAACAACCTACATATTAAGGGATACTATAAAACTACAGAATACTGTATAGGTTTACTAATTAAAATTGCAAAAATTATTTTATAATTTTTATTAAAAAATAATAAAATAAATTTAATTTTTTATATTAGACTGTATAATAAAAAAATATATATATTTAAATAAAATTTTATTTATCTTAAACTTGAATTATAACAAATTATAAAAGGTTTAATACCTGTATACAATATTTGAAAATTAACGTAATCAAGTAAATACCTAAGATAATTAGATTTACTGTATACGTATACAATAATTACAAGAATTTAAAAATATATTTTTTTATCTATAGTGGCTTAAAGCTTAATTGAACAATAATTCGACCAAGCATTTGTTAAAGATAAATTGATTTGTAAAAGTGGCTACCAATAACAAGAAATTAATCTAGATTTTTAACATTTTTCGATTTTGAAAAAGAATAAAAATATTAGACATTGTTGTCTATCTTTTTTTTTTTATTTTAGATCAATACAGTAAATAAACAAGGATACGGTATATGCACCCCACAATTCGCACGATACTTTTTGGTCTTTGTTGATATTAGATAATCATATCGATAAGCAACTCAAAGTAATCTGTACTTAATAGGCATGGAGTTTATAACGGTAACTATAGGATTCAACATTTAATATTTCGATATAAAACTAATTAAGGAAGTAAAAAATGAGAAGTGAATGAAGGCTTAAGAAGAAAATAAGAGTACTGTATACGTAAATTTTTATTCATAAAAAGAAAGCACAAATTCACTCGTAATAAGCATTGAATGAAAAATGATGATACGCATTAATGTAAAAAAAAGGAAGGTCAATATCTAGACACATGATTCACCAATTTTTACTTGGAAAGTTTCCATTGTATCAGAATAAAGAATGGATTTATCTATAAGAAGAAATGTGGTTTATAAATGATTACACCATCATAATAAACCATTATCATGTGGTGCAAGCATTTATATAATGGGAGGAAGCATTTATTTTTATATATTTAATTTATTATTTATTTTTATATATGAGTATAAAAATAATATCATAATGAAGAACGGATTAATTACTTATAAATCGAACTAAGACATATATGCAGAATGTCAAAAATGGACGTATTCTAAATCGTGAGAAAAGGGAATTAACCTTTTTATACGATCGTGAGAATGTGTGAGAAAAGGGAATTAACCTTTTTATACGATCGTGAGAATGTTCATATCAAAAAAAATGGATTTTAAAAATATGCTTTAGTACTGTACATACCGATGCGGTCATCATCGGATCTTTTAATCGTATTACTGTAAATTTTTTTTTTTTTAGATACATCAATAAAAAACGTCCGGTTGGTTCTCTTGAAATATTTTGTGCAGATTAAACGATAGTATGAGATTATAAAGATAATGAATTATAGATAAGTGCATAATACCTAAAATAAAAACAATCATGTCAGTGACTAAGGAAATGATAAATCCTGAAACCGATCCATTTTAACAATATAAATAAAATAATTCAATTATTGAAAAAAACTTATTTAAGAGAAAAAATGTCGACACTTTAAAAAAAAAAAATTTTTTTTTTTTTTTTTTTTTTTTTTTTTACATAATAACAACTTAAAACGATTTATAATAAATTACGTTATTTTTTACTCTAATTTTATTAAAGTGCATTCGATAATATTCAAATAATAATAAATTCAAAATTTTCTCAAACGATTATAAATATTCACCCTTTTCTTACTCTCACACTTTTCATCTCATCAAAAATGTTTGTGATCATAAAATACATTATCTACCTCTTAATAGCTCCAGCTATTTTTCTCATCATATTTGATTTGGTATACTTTGCTATCGGAACTGCTTTAAATGGCATAAGTGAAGTTATCACTCGAATTGAAAAGCATACTAGAAGAAATATTGATAACGTTCAGATTACCACAAGAAAAGAAGTTGTCGATAAAGAAACTAATGATTGTAAGTAATTTTGATTTTTTTTTTTTTTTTTTTTTTATCAAATTTATTTGAAAAATGTAAAAAAATTGATTCTCAAATTTGATTTAATAGTTTACACTGTTGAAAAAAATATTTTTACATGACCTATCAAAGTAGTTATAAATTTTATGTTAATTGAGCGGCAGCTTTTTTTTTTTTTTTTTTTGTATCAATGCAATGTCTAATGTAACTACTATTACCTAGTTCGATTTTGTATATAACTCAAATCTTTGAAGTAATTTATTTCTTATAAAAAATGAAATAAATGAAATTTATATATTTGTAAAAAAATGGAATAAATGAAATTTTATATATTTGTAAACAATCTTTTTTAATAAAGAAATGTAAGACGAATGTAAGACGAAAATCAAAAAAAAAAAAAAAAATATATATATATATATATATATATAAATATATAATTAATCTTCAACAAGAAAATCCACAAGAATATCCTACTGATTTTGCTCGTATAAATTTTCCTTAGCTTCTCGCTTTGAAAATTTTCAATTAAGATGGTATGATGTCAAAAGATACCACGATAATTTTTAATAATCTATATGATGTGATATACAATTATGTATAAAATAAAACGAACTACTGTATAATATAATAACCCATGTAAGATTATTTTTTGCCATTACACTACGTTCGATAAGACAATGACCTTGCACATTTTGACACTCGAAAACAAAAGTAAAATTCCGTTTTTATACCATATCCAAAACTGGTTAGTTCTCTTAAAAGAAGAATATAACAAAGAAAAACTTTTTTATATTTGCTAGAGATGCAGACTTCTCGGACCAAGGGTAGCTACCCTCTTGCGTCATCTAAAATTTGGGTAGCTACCCAATTACAGTTGCGTTGTATATTATTTCATGTTCAAAATGACTGCATCTTTAGCTAAAGTTCAAAAACCATTCATCCCCAAATAATGATACATTCTCTTAAAGAGTAATTAATTATTTCCTCTCTAAAACAAAGAAAACATAATTATCCTTTTCGGTAAGAATTTTGTAATCCACCTTTCTTTTAGTTAGAACAACAGAAACTAACTTTATTAATGAAAGGCATATCGTAAAAGCCAAAAGATAACAATCATGAGCGTTATCTCAAAAATCAGGTCTTTAAAAATACCATACCTGATAATAAAGTTTAAAATAACGCCCATGGGCGTCATACATCTCATCAACGAATTTATAACATAACCTAGAATAATCAGGATCAAAAAACTTGCTCTTTATCTCGAAATAACGCATATGAGTGTACTTTGAAATAACATTGGTGTATTATTTCGTGATTTTATGGTAAGACAAAAAAATTGAAATAAAAAAACACCTAAATCCGGCTAGATATTTAACATTATCGATCTGCGTGATAATTTTAAAGAATACATTTTCCGCGAGAACTTTTGATTGATATGAGGGAAAGATGATCTCACAACTTCCCCGGGCTAAGCTAAATCTAATTCCGTATTTCTCTTGTAATTTATAGACTAGTACCCTAGTCGGTGGAGGCAAAATTTTGTCGCTAAAATGAGATTCTACTTTAACATGCGCATTAAATCAACAAAAAAATTTTTTATTTTAATTATACAGGTATATAGAATCGGAATAGAAAAATTTTCAATTTTTAGATAGGTGATTGTCGAGATAAAACTATCTCGACAATCACCTATCTAAAATTAATAATTTTTTATTTTAATTATGCAGACATATATTTCATCAATTTTAGATAGTTGGTTGTCGAAATATCTTTGTTAAAAATTTTGCAACTTCTGTTTTGATCATTTTCTAAACTTTCCACCTATTTAAAATTAATAAAAATTTTTTATAAAAATTTTCATCGATTTTAGATAAATGGTTGTCAGATATTTTTTTGTTCAAAGCTTGAAAAAACTTTGTTGTAGCTTCTTTTTGATAGCTATCAAAATTTTTTTCTAAATTTTTTTCTAAATTTTGAGTAAAAATATCTTTACAAACCACCTATCCGAAATTAATAAGGATAATTTGGCGAATTTTTGATATATCATGGTCTAATGATCAGAATCGAATAATTTGTTATACCATTCGATTCGTCTCGATGAGCACTCGATTCTGATATCATTGGATCACAAAATATCATCGATTATTTTCTAAATTTGCACTTTGTCAAATTCCCCTCAAGGATCATTTTTGTGCAGCATAATAATCGATGATATCTTATGATCTAGTGATCAAAATCGGATGAACTTTGTATTATTTCATCGAGACGAATTGAATGGTATAAAATTATCATTAGATATCATACCTCTCTAAAATTTAAGTTTTTTGATACGATTTATAATCTATTTAATATATCATTTTAAGACAAGATGTTCAATTACTAAATTATATATAAAATAATTCTAAATCATGTATAAAGTTTTAAGAATTTTATAATTTTGTGCACCTTGCACCATGGTGCATCTTATAGTAACAAATATAGATAATAGTTTAAAGTTAGGATTAGGGTTAGGGTTAGAAGCAGATTTAGAATTTAAAGTAACATCGCGAGAGTATTTTTTTGTTAAAAAATGCAACAGGGATTACCCTAGTAAAAGTTTGAGAAACATAAAAAAGGGGGTGCGCCATTTTTTAAAATTCAAAGTTTAATAAAAAAAATACAAAAAAATAAATATTAAAATAAAAAAGGTTTAATATTAGTTATTTGAACTTCGCCAAATTACCACTTTCTACTTTATAGAATCTAAAAAAAAAAAATTTTTTTTATTGATTTTAGATAGGTAATTGCCAAGATATGCCAAGATATCTTTACTCAAAGGGTTTTGCCACAACTTCTGTTGTGATAGTTAGGCAATACAGTACCAATTTGACTTTGTTTAACATAAACCCTCCTCTAAGTTTTAAAAAAAACACGATATTAACCAATCAAATTGTCTGTAAAATATTTTGTTATGTTAAAGAATCAAATTGGAGTTACCTTATTGAAGTTTTTTTTTTTTATAACAATATCTCAACAACCATCTATCTAAAATTAATAAAGTTAGGTCTCACCTTTAACATTTAAAAAAAAAAAAAAAAAATTAATAAAGTTTTTTATAATAATATTTCAATAACCATTTACCTAAAATTAATAAAGTTTTTTTATTTTAATTATATAGGTATATAGAATTTGAATAAATTAATATTAGATAGGTGGTTTTCGTTCAAAGTTTAGAAAAAACAAATCTTAACGATCAAAAAAGAAGCTGTAGCAAAGATTTTTTCCAAATTTTGAGCAAAGATATCTCGACAATCACCTATCTAAAATTTTTTTTATTCAGATTCTATATACTTAATATACTTATATAATTAAAATAAAAAAAAATTTTTTTTATTAATTTTAGATAGGTGGTTGTTGAGATATTTTTGTTTCAAAGTTTAGAAAAATACCTAAATAATGATCAAAATAGAAGTTGTGGCAAAGATTTTTTTTCCAAACTTTGAGCAGAGATATCTCAACAACCACTTATCCAAAATTGGGGGACGTCTAAAGCGGAGACAACTCATATTTAATAATTTTTTCAATTAACTTTAGGGTTAGGGTCGTCCTATATTAGGGTTAGATTAGGTTTAGGTAAATATATATAAGCAAAATTGCCTTCCCGACATTTTTAATTAACACATCGAGGTAGGTTTAGACTGCCGTTATTTGTATTTTTCAAGGTTTTCGCTTCTCTTTCATTTTTGCTTCACCGAAGATCATCAAAACTCTATAATTTGATTGGCGGTAGATCACATGATTTGTCTCCGCTTTAGACGACCCCCAAAATTGGCGAAATTTTTATATATTAAGGGTGAACGTAGATCATTTTCATATAAGATCGTCGTGCAAAAAAATTTTATGCATGTTTCACAAATACGCCCCTGATAAAAATTTTTAAAATACGGCCAATTTTAACTAAAAATTTGTGGCGCATAGGTAAGATCCTTCCATTTATAATTGTGAAACTTTAAATACTTATACTATTTTAAAAAAACCTACTTGTATATATCGTAAAATTTGCCTAGGTTGATTGAAATTTGCCTAGGTAGTACAAAAACTTTTTTTACTCGATCGACATTCTAGAATAAATGATTGCCCAATCAAAAATTGTGACTACATATAGTCATTATACAAAGTATGATACGTAATAACAGGTCTGGGACGGACGGACAGACGGATTTTTTTTTATTATACCGTAAATTTCGGTGCTAAGATTCAGGTTTCTGATTTCGAATTAATTAGCTATAAATCGTATTTGTTTTTATTTGTAAGCTTATTTATATAATAAAATATAAATACTTTTTACGATCGTAAATTTTCTTAAAGAAAAAAGTTTGCTTATTTTATTTTCGAATAACCTATTCCACTTTATGATTTCGAAATTTCAAAACAAGAATAAAACTTTTTAAGCTCCCACTTATTTTCCCAAAAAAAAAAACAACGTATTATTATAGAATTGAAAACTGAGGTATAAAGACACTAAAGGCACAAGGTCTAAGGTTCCGATTCTAACGTTTCGATCCCATTTAATAAAGAACGTCATATCTAAAAACAAAAAAATAAACGTTAGTAGGGAGGAGAATAGAAAAAATGAACGTTAATAGAAAAAGTGACATAGAATCATACAAGAAAGAAAACGTTTGTGATCGTATTGATAAAACTAATAGAAAAAGAAAAAAAATACTTATTTACGTCGTATAATAATCCCGGTTCCAATTCCACAAAAAGAAAATTTCAGTCTAAAAAAAAAAAATAAAAATAAGACCTTACAGCGAATGCCTCAAAGTTCCGTTCCATGTTCCACATTCCACGTTCCACGTCAATTGCATACTTTACAAGAAGAAAAATGTTAGTGACCATACTAATAAAAAGTAAATGAAGAAAGCACTTACTCACGTCGTATAATATAATCCTAGCACAGTTGCCCAACCCAAGCGATCTACGAAAAAAAAAGAACGTTTTGAAAACATAAGAGTAAAGCATAATACAGTAATACAAAAAGAAAAATATATACTTATCATACGATTAGTTCATAACGATTACTTTGATTAGTTTTTATTGTAAGCCCAGCCATGCGTAGGGATAAAAAAAAGTATTATAATAATAGAGCAAGAGAAATATTACGAAAAAAACCCCCAAATCACATATTCGTACAACATGGAAGGTTCTATATGAGTTCGATTTCGCGTTGTGCATCATATGTTTTTGACTATTTAGTTAAAGTTAGGGTAAGGGTTAGTTTGGGGTTAGGATTAGAGCATGTTTTTATATGTAAAATCACCTTCCCGACATTTTTTATTAGTGCATCAATATAGGTTTAAGCATTAGTTTTCTTGTATTCTTCGTTTTCTCGCTTTTTTTCTTCTTTTTTTCTTCGTCGGGCTGATCCGTGTCGATCAAAACAAACAATTTGATTGGCCTTATATCACGTGATTGCACAACGCTTTAAACGACCCCATATGTGTACGGTATGTTACACGAAAAAAATTTGCAACCCGATCATATATGAAAAAATTTTTATTAATTTTAGATAGGTGGCTGTCAAGTTTCAAACGTCTGATTGGCTGATGTAAATCAATTATCCGGATAACTAATTTAGAAAACGTTATACGTACAGTACGAATATATTATTATTACATTTTGCAATAGTAAAACGGGTATACAAACACTGAATGCAAAAAAATAGTCGAGTAAAAAGAACGATCGAGGTGTTTAAGGGTAAAGTTAGATTTCAAAAATAAACTTTCGCAAGCTATTATTTTATCGTATTTAGGGTTAAATTACTTCTTTTAATAAAACTTTATACTTTATTCTTGTGTAGAACTTATTAAATAGAATAGATATAATATGGCTTTAGAATAGATGGCACGTGTAGTACAATGGTTGTAAATAGAATTTACACGAATAAAATTTACACGAATAATGAGTTTTTTTTTTTTTTTGTTAAATAAAAATACAAATAAGTAATAATTAGAGAAATATACAGTATAAGTGATATTGCTAATTAATAATATATTTTAAGGGTAGTAACGTCTCTAACAAAGGTAATAATAATTGTCGGGGATGATGCTGAAATTTGGGGTCTCGATTTGAAACTATAAGCCCATATATCAGATATACTCTTTAAATATCAAATTTACCCTTAAAACTTACCCTAGCCCTATAAGACAAAACCGAAAAAAAAAAATTAAAATTTCATATCAAAATAGATCAAAATTTTAGTATCATTCTATTTCAATAGGATTTGCCTTTGAATATTTATTATTTGGGCTAGGTGTTGCAAAAAGGGACGAAATTGCCGATTTTTTCAAAAGGTTTTTTTTTTTAGGTAAATTAATTTAAAATAAGATTAGGATCATTTTTTCACTTGACATTCATATGATTTATTATAAGATTTACATTGATATTTCCAAAGATTTTTTTGTCAATTTCGTCCTTCAATTATCATAATTTGATTGGTTAATTAATTATCACGGGAGTTCACGGGTAAATCTGCGAAAATTGACCAATCATATAAATGATATAAATGTTTCTTCAGTTAGTTAATAATTCAGTTACTTATATTACTTTTATTACTTTTATTACTTTGATTGCTTTTAATTGCTTTTACTACTTTCAATTTTATTATTTCTGATACTTATTTAAAATCTACATTTCTTTATTAAACTTTATGATTTATATTGAAACTTTATAATTTTATGTTACGTGTTTTGTGAAAATATCTACGACGATAATGGAATTTTCCATTATACTGTAATTTGTCATTTTTTTCAGTAGGAAGAAAGTTGAAAAAGCATTTTTTTTTTTTTTTTTGATAAATTGCTTTACGATTTGAAATGTATAATATATGCATTAATGTGGAATCAATAAAATATTAATAAAAAAATTTTGTACAAGTAATGAAAAAATAAAAATAATAATAATAAAAAATAATAATTGTATAATATTTAAGAAAATAGTGATACAAATGTTCCCATAGAAAAATTATTGAAATTTATATATTTCAATGTCTTTCAAAAATTATTAAATTATTTATAAAAAAAAAATTGTCCGTCAATGTCTTTTAAATGGATTATGAACTTTTTCTGTTAATTTTTTTCTAAAAGACTTAAATTTTATTGAATCTTGACTTTCTTTATCATCATCTACCTCAACCTTTGATCGATCATTTTTTTGTCTTATCCATAATTCCAATAATTGTATTGCTATACCAAACAAACCACCAAGAGCACCAATTGATAATAGTATTATGGTAACGTGTGTATCAACCACATATTGATAATCATCAGGTTGAGTAAACCCCCAAAAAGTTTTAAAAGAAGCTAATAAACCTGTACGTGCAAAAACGTCTACTCCAAGTATTAAACCATAACATCCAGAAGATACAGTTGAAATAATTGCAGTATAAGAATAGATTTTCTGAATTCCCGCTAATATTGACATTGATATTGAAAAAAATCCAATAAGTGTCCATCTCCATATTTGATCAGATATTAAACCATCAGTTTTAGTTGATAATAAAATCATTGCTAATGAAAAACCACCAAGTGTTCCGACAAGTATTTTTCCTGTTGGCCATAATAATACGAAAAATACACCAGCTGCTATACCAGCTCCAGCACTTACTATAAAATATACAAATCGAACCGTCGACGAAGGATTTATTACATTTTGATATTTTAGTATAAATAACATTAATATTACACCTAAATTTATAAATAAAAAAAGAAATGTTAAGATTTTGAATTAAATTTGGTAAGCTCATTTTTGTGAATGATTTTTTTAATGCATACATATTCCATGGAATGAAGCAAGAAATATTGATAACCATTTATATTTATTGCCTCGAATCAGGTTTACTAAACCTGTTATAATTAATGTTATTCCTGTTAAATAACTGGCACCATCCATAGGATAATCATTTCCTCTCGCTATATTTTTAAATAAATTCGACATTATTAATTAATTATATAATAGCATATATATATTAATAAACTTCTTTTAAAAAGAATACTTACTTATGTTAACATATGGGTTATCTTTATCAGTTAAAGTTGGAGGTTGTGGTATCTCTTCTCCAGGTCTCTCATTTTCAAGGTAATAACCTTCTCTACTTTCCCCTGAATCTGACGCTGACGCTGATACGACTATTATCATGAAAGTAAGATATAATAATGTTATTAATATACCCTTTATATGTAGTATACGGTTTCGCTGTAATATTAAACTATTCATTTTTGTCTTTGGTTATGAAACTGTCAAGAGCGTTCGTTTTTTGAACGACTAATATTTTATAAACTTTTTAAAGATTGAGTAGTTGACTACAATTTCAAGCACCTAATAGTATAATACATATAAACCCTTCGTGGTTAAACAAAAAAAAAAACATGACTCAGGTCAATTTTTATATGAAATGCATTTCGAAAAAAAAAAATTTGATTGGCTAAAAGATCAAAGAAATCATATAACTATATACTGATAAATATTATGAATGTTTATGAGAATATCGACTATTTTGTATAATATATATGAACCTATGAAAGGAATTCTGTCATACTTGAACAATATCAATATATGAAAATTCAAAACTTGATCTTACTAAAGTTTGACTTTTTTTGAATTCATTAAAATCGTCTTTCTGTTTCATTTAACATTAAAAGGAAAGAATCTCTCTATTAGTGTGACCATAATTTATTTTATATTGAATATATTGAATTTAATTAATTCAATTATAATAATTAGTATGGCAACGAGTCAATTTATTAAAATTATTAAGTTATTAGATAGTCTTAAGAATCTGAGAACATAAGATACGATTTTCGTACAATACGTACAATACGTACAGTACGAACAGTACTGTTCTGTACTGTTCTGTACTGTACTGTACGTAACTGGTAAGTAAAAATTTTTATACCTCTGATCTGATACTATATCAGATAGACAATATACAAACAAAAACTTTTATAGGACAAAAAAAAAATAAAAACAAATAAAAATGTCTTTACCATGTTTTATATATAGTTAATTTTATTAATAGACTATATAAAAAAAGTAATATTATTAATTAATCATAATGTTTATTTTGTTGTCCTTTTTTTATAATAATATATGTTATAATATATCAGATATGTAAAAAAGATTTAGGCGTAAGTGCTTTAAATTTGATTTTGCATAATTATCATTTAAATTTGGTAAAATTCAAAAGAAAAACTTAATTATACCGATAAATCATCCCTTACACAATTTAATATTAATTAATGAATGTGTTACCATGATTTCTGCCAGTAAATTTGTCTGCAAAAATTGAGCATGTCGATATGTACAGTATACAGTATTTATAAATATATATAATAATAATTTATACGTATTTTTTTTCTGTTAAATTTAATTATTTTTTTTTAGTTATTAAATTTAGTAAAAAATTTATCTAAAAAAAGCATAAGTAGAATGCTCTGATGTATCTATCTGCGATAATATACTGTAATATATAAATCTACAGATTAACATTAATTAAGCACTGTATTCGATTTATTGTCCTCGATAACAGCCCTACAAACAATGTATCTTACGTCATGATTGAAAATCAGAACCAATATAATGAAACTTTTTTTTGGTATGCTTCAGAGCTTTAACTATGACGTAAGCTACAATTTGTTTTTTCATCCTTACCTTATATCATACCGGTATATTGCCTTTTAGTCTTGGTTAAACTCTATAAATAG
The DNA here is from genome assembly GCA_003550325.1 of Gigaspora rosea. Classification (NCBI taxonomy): domain Eukaryota; kingdom Fungi; phylum Glomeromycota; class Glomeromycetes; order Diversisporales; family Gigasporaceae; genus Gigaspora; species Gigaspora rosea. The sequence goes on along the minus strand of QKWP01000483.1, from coordinate 110,542 downwards.
GTTTGGGCAAATTTAAGTTACAATGTAAGTTACACTGTAAAAGGATGTAGGTTACATATGTAATTTTTTTTTAAAGATTTTTAAGTTATATAAGTTATAATTTAAAAAAAAAAATATACATAAATTTGATTCTCAATCGTCACGTGAACAGTTATATTTCAATCAAGCACAATAAGTTTATATTACTTATTCTTTCGTTATGTTTACTAACACAATTTCTATTCTATTGGTTTTAGTCATCCAATTCCACGTATGTACTATATCAAGTGCACTGCATATTATTTCTGTCATTACAATACTTATGCTAACAGTTAATCGTAAATAGCAGATAGGTAGAAGTTACACAATATACAGTACGCAGTACCGTATATCTCAGATAAACGGCATGCAAAAGTATTTTTGATCAAAAAGCAAGGATTCGTATGGATTAACGCAAAACAATAGATGTTGTTGTGTTCATTCAGTTCCTCGTAATTTTTATAATTTATAATTTGCATTATAACTTATAAGTTATACACTAAAATGTAACTTGCATTATTAAATTTTGAATTCTGAATATTTCGTTGAGGAGATACAATTTATAAAAAAGAAAATTTTCGAGATTAATAATCGTTGTTTAATTGGTTAGGTTCCCTGAAACTGTTAATAAAAATTTTTGTATTGTATATAGAAATCATTAATACTTGAGTTTTCTATTGGTTATACGTAAATCCCATTTTTTTTAATGGATGTGAATTAATTTAAATCATCACAAGGAGTCTGTATTACCGTATTTACTAATCAACACGTAGGGCGTGCGGACAGAAAAATTTTCCAAATTACGTTATTGATATATTTGTTTATGATAATTTTAGTAGTGCATCAAAAAATATATATATTTTTTTTATGGTCAAAACGCATCAAAAACGCAACATTTATATCACGCTCCGGACAATTATTATAAGCGATAATTAAATAAAATTAAAATTTGGTTTATTTGTACAGTATATCTTATATATAATAAAAAGGTGTTGAAATTCCACATGCAAGAACTTTTACCTTATGTATAATTTATTTGGATCACAACCACTATTCACAGGTTCGTATAATAAAAAAATTTAGCCACGTACATGTATAACTTATATATATATATATACTAGCAATTAACCCTCGCTTTGCTTCGGGGCATCAATTTTTTAATCTGCCAGAAGAAAAATTACGCATATGAAAGCATAATTTTTTTTCTTAAATTCTGATTATAACCAATTATCTAATTATTTACTATAACTCATATTTGTATTTTAATATAGAGTTTTACTAAAACGCACATATGGAGTGTCTTCAATTAAAAGGGCCCATTTTTACATATATTTTATTTTGAGATATTTGAGTTTAATTATTTGTTTTGATTTTCGGACTGATCCGGGATCAATCAAATTTCACGATATTGATTGGTTAAAGACGGCAGGTGACTATCGGGTAAACTCGTGACGTGTTGGCTCTACGCAGCCTCATGTAATTTTTCTTTTTACATTATCTTGATTTTTTATTATGTAATTCAACTTTCATTTATAATTAAAAAAAGTCAATCATGTCAAAATTTATATGAATTTAACGAAAACTCATTTTTCAAAAAAATGTAAAAATGGGCCCTTTTAATTGAAGACACCCCATATGGTGTTTTTACTATATTATACAAAACTATTAGATAGCCAATCAAAATTTAAGATCAGATGTAACATAAAATTTCATTTTTTTGTTTATTTTTTTAAAAAAATATTCATATCTCAAAATTATGAATTCATCTTTGGGGCTCTAATAAAAAAAATTCCTTGCTAAATTTTGTATATATTAATGCCCAAATAAAACCCCAGGCCTTACTCTACCTAAAGTAATTAAAATTTATTTTTTGCTTTATAAAAATTTATTTTTGTTTTTGTTATACGGATTTGCAAATCTAATTTATCTTTAGTAGTAATAATTGTGACAGATCATAATGAAATCCAAATTATAATGAAATAATAGTATAAAATCTCAAAAACTAAATTTTTTTGGGGTGCATTTTTTAGGGTTAGGGGTTTAGGGTTAGGGTTAGTTTTAAAAATATTATAATAAACAAGTATTAATAGGTTTTAGAAGGCTAGCAAATTAAGTATAGAATGTAGATTTCATTTTAAATTATAATTTGTGATAATAATTGTTAATATATTAATATATACTATATTCTTCTAAAAATAAGACCTTTTTTTTTGCATATAATGCAGGCCAAAAATGTCATAATTCAGACCAAAATTGACTTAATATAGGCCAGGGGTGCTTATTTTCAGAGGTGCTTATTTTGAAAAAATATGGTAAATAAAATCTATAACCTACTACCTTGTATAGTGCATATAGTCTAGAAGCAACATCATGAGACCAAAAATAGCAAAAATTTTAAAAATTTTTATTATAAAAATTTTGTATTACATGAAAAATTAGCCAATTAAATTTTAGTATAATAAAATATTTTTAAAAAATTTATATTAGTGGCCAAAATTTTAAGATATATTAAATATTTTAGCTAATAAAAAGTATGCCATTTATTATATAATATTTTTTACTTAGTAGCTACTCTTATTCATATATGATATAATTATTTTATCTAATTTGAATTGATTAATACAGTATAATATATAGATATAATCACTACTTCTAACCATGTATCCATGATAAAAATTATGTAATAAATGTGACAGATCATAATGAAATCCAGATTAAAATGAAATGATAGTATAAAATCTTGAAAACTAAATTTTTTTGGAATATATTTTTTAGAGTTAGGGCGCTGGCATTTATTACCTAATATCCATTTACTATAGGGGCTTACTCCCCCACCCTCAGGTAAGATCTGTAAATAGAATTTTATCCAATCAAATTTAACTAAGGTAAGATTTTTCTTGACCTCCCACCCCCTAAAATATTACCTAATAAATGTCAGCGCCCTTAGGGGTTTAGAGTTAGGGTTAGTTTTAAAAAAAATTATAATAAACAAATATTAATGGGTTTTAGAAGGCTAGCTAAGTATAGAATGCAAATTTCATTTTAAATTATGATCTGTGACAATAAATGGTATTTCTCTAACTTTAGTTTAAGTAAACTAAAAAAAATTTTGTTCTGTAATAATATAATACAAAGCTTAAATAATTAATTTATAGAATAATTTTTTAATTATAATAATATTATTATTAGTTATAATCCTTTGTATTTTATATAGTTATTAGAAATCATATGATATTGGTTCTAGGCTATATACACTATAGCAAGAATAAAAATTTTATTGTTTCAAATATTCTTTATTTTTTATTTTTTTTTTTAGCTTTTTGTTTTGGCTTAAATAAACCTAATTTTGGTTCAAATAAATTCTCAAATAAACTCAGTTTTGGTTTAAATAAACCTAGTTTTGTTTCAAATAAGCCCAGTCTTGGTTCAAATAATCCTAGTCTTGGTTAAATAATCCTAGTCTTTGTTCAAATAAACTTGTTCCTAATTAAAATAAAACTGGTCTTGGTTCAAATAAATTTGATTTAGGTTTGTTTAGACCCAATTTTGGCTTAAATAAACCCAACTTGATTCAAATAAGCCTAATTTTGGATTTGATTTTGTTTAAACAAATAAGTTACAAAAATAAAACTTGTATAATGTTATACTACATTAGCAGCATGTAACAAAAATTTATTTTGCAAAATAATATAATGGTCTTGTATGTAATCTATAGGCATATTTACAAATTATATTATACAAATAAAACTATATTTGTATTTTAAAATATTAGATTTAGCTAATCATCAAATTATTTACTCTAATACACATTAGTATTTTAATATATAATATATATATATATATTTTTTTTGTTAATAGATAGTAATGAAAAATCTAAATAATATATTTAGGGGAGTAACAAAAATCAGGTGATTTTTTAGGGGGGGAGGGGGGTAAAAAAAGTTAAAATTATATATAAGAACCTGACTATTTATATATTAAGAAAGAGGGAGGGGGGTAGGCCTCTGATAAAAAATAATCAGGTGATTAATGACACTGCCCTTATATTTAAAAACAAACCTTCTCACAATATTTGCAAAGCCGGTTTTTTTGTTATATATATAATAACTATATAATCTTTTTTTGAATTTATGAGAAAAAAAAGTTTGTAACGAATGCAATCATTATTCATATCTATATTGCAAATGGAATATATAAAGCAATGGAGAACTAGCTAGCGATTTTGTATCAGTATAATTTAATATTCACATGTGATATTGAACTCCCTGGATTTTACCGACTAAAAAATTTTGATAGCCAACTAGAAAGGCATAAATTTTTTTACATAGTAGATAACCATCCACATGACAAAATCCATTTTGAGAAAATGAAACATAAATATATGAATTCTTTATAAAAATTCAATGCGTCTTTTCGATTTTTATAAAAGAACTGAAAAGTAAGTTGATCTAAACTATTCATTATATTTTTTTATCAGAGTTTTTTTATTAACTACCCATAATTTTCACATAATACTATATGTCAATTACATTTCTTTGCCTTGTCTGAAAAGAGCCAATTACATAAGCTTTTGCTATTGATATCAATAGTAACATGTTAATTAACTATCTCAAGAAAGTCATTAAATCAAATCTTTACCCAAAATTTGATAATGTACCAGTTAAAAACATTAAATTGTGGAAGGTTGAAATTCATAACAATAATATTGGTAAATTATCTAACCTTTCTTTATATGATAATGATAAACTTCTCCCAACTCAAAAAGTCAAAGAATATTGGCACAAGATTCCAGAAAAAGAACAAATTCATATCATAGTTTTTTTATTTTCATTCTTTAATCTAAACACCAGATACATATTTTGAAATATTTTCATATAAAATATGATTACTTGAACATTTTGTTGTCTGCAATATTTATAGCAATAATTTCGTAGTAGACAAGAACAACACACACCACACATTTTATAAAATATTAAAGAATATTTCTGATAATCAAATATTAAGTAGGAGGTTTGTAATCATACAATAAAACTTTTACAATTAAATTAATTTACATAAAAAGAAATTAGAATATGATTTTATCAAAATTCTTGCAACCACTTGTTGGCTATTTCCTGACAAAGGTGAATTGTATCCTCAGCAAGTAATTTTTGCATCCATTTGTTGTCTATGTCCTGACATGGGAAAGTATACTCTTAGCAAAGTTTTATTAAAAGAGTATTTTCTCTGATAAAGTTTACTGATTCTGGAGGAGAAATCAGTAGAAATACTAAACTAATGATTTTTTATATTTGGTCATTCTAATTTAATTTATGCTTTGAATTACTAAGAATATTTTTTCTCACATGCTTTTACCTTTTTTGTAAAGATTGATACCGGAAATGTTAGTGCTATATGAAATGCCCAAACAATATTTGGGAGATTTGACCAATTACCAAAATTACTTTCATTGTTGTTTTTACCTTTATTATCATTTTTATCTTTATCGTCGTCTTTACCTTTATTGTCATTTTCACCTTTATCATTATTTGAATTACACAAAATGCAAAGTCTTCAACCTATAAATAAAAAATGAAATATTATAGAAGACGAAAATTCTTTACCAAAAAAAAAAACAATGTATGACTATATATATAAATTGTTTCTTTTCTGAAGTAGTTCTATCTTTATAGGCCAACAAATTTATAAATATTCTCAAAATGTTAAAATTGGTTGTATATATCTTTAACAAAAATACAATTATATTGGTCTCAATCTGTTCTTACAAACAATCGAATCATTTGTACATAGAATTTGAATACAATATAAGAGTTGTTAAAAAGAGTTTTTATATTACAAAAATGTACCGGGTTTTATTATATTGGCTTACAAAGGTACATAACTATGAAGTCACTGGTTAGTGGCATCTTGAAGATATTTATGAGGATAGAGAAACTGGTATCATTTTTATTGTAATCTATCCATAAAGAAACTTAATGATCCCAATTTTTTAACTCTACTTAAAATTGTTATAACAACTTCTATTTTAAAATTAAAAAAACATTTCAATCAGTTATTTCAATACATCAAAAAACTTTGCCCATTAGATGTTTGAGTTGTATACTTCTCTCAGGAAAATACTGTTACAACAAATCTATACTGGCCTTTTAATAAGCTACAGAGAAAAGATAGCATGATAGAGAATTTAAAAATATTTGAATGAGTACAAAATCTCAAGATGTTACTAATAAATTTTTTAAAATAATAGATGAGCAAATCTTTCTTTAATTTGTTTATTTGTATATAATAAAGCTAGATTTGGTAGCTAATTTCGCATATATAATTACATTTACTTTTGTGTATATATTTGATATCATATATATTTATATCGATATCTAACTTGTATATAAATGAAATTTTCTTGACAAAAGTGAATGGTACGACAAATTGCCATGCACATATAATTTTTATTTATTTTTAATTGTTTTGAACAAATATTTTTTTATAGAGATAATTTTAATTGAAAAAACATTTTCAAAATATATACAATAAAAATCTTTTTCGAATATTTGTAATAAAGTTATATCAAATTTGTATATAGAATCAAAAGTGCAAGCCTAAAGATCTATCTGAATTAGATTTATTTAACAATGAATCATTAATCTTGAAAATGAGAACATAAAGCAGATTAGGGTGCTGATATTTATTATCTAATATTCATTTACTATAAAGGCTTACCCCTACTTAGGGATGTTAACGGAGTAAGGTACTCCAGAGTACCGGTAACTATAAAGTATAACCCACTCTATATCAGTGTGGTCTAGACATGACACCACCTCAGATTACTAAGATATTATTAATAGAGTAATTGCTCCGGAGTACTACTACTAATACAAAATGTATTATATAGTGATTATACTCCAGAGTATTATTATATATATAATTTTACCGTATTTTCTCAAAATAAGGTAGCATATTTTCAAAAAAAATATAGTACTATAAACTTTGGAGTATTACACAGAGCTTAGCACATAGTCTCTAGGTTATACTCTGGGTTATACTTTGGGTTACACTTTGGAGTATACTCTGATTCATGCTTCAGTATGGTGTAGTGTTAAGGGATACTTTGCTAGAGTATGCATCACACCATTCTAAAGCACTTTGTTAACATCTTTACCCTTACCCCAGGTAATATATTTAGTTAAATTTAATTGGCTAAAATTTTTATATAAAATAAGATTTGGCTTGATCCCCTATCCTAGTATTATCACTAAGACCAGACTGGATTTGGACTTGAACAATTAAATTTCAAATACCAAATTATCAACCAAATTTGAACACAACTAAACACATATACTAGTACTGTACCTTATAATTACTGTTACAGTACCGGAAGCCTTCTTTAATTCCGATAGAGTAACAATCACACGGCTCCTGAGATCCCTTACTTTGGGCGTGAAGCGGTGTGCAAGAGGGAAGTATAGTTTCTTTTATGTCTGTAAGAAACTACACACTTCTCTGAGGCAGTTCGGTATAAAACAACAAGAGATAATACACAGTTTATTAATTTAACAAGAGGGCTATTCCAAGGTGTCTGTTCCTTAGAAATCCCAAGAGTTTATTAATAATAAGAGAGGAGG
>QKWP01000483.1:71856-99209 GCA_003550325.1 Gigaspora rosea | reverse complement strand
CATTAAGCGTCACTAAGCGTCATTAAGCGTCACTAAGCGTCACTAAGTGTCAATTTTGTATATCACTATTACTAAATACAGTTATTACAGAATTTCCTAATTAAGTTCTAATTTTTCAACTAATTTCTACCAAAATTACTAAAACCTATTCTATAACATTACAATTATGTGATTCATTTTGTTATACATATATACAATTGGAGTAGCTGTATGATGCAATCATTAAAACCAGAAACATTATAATGGAATGTATAATTAATCACTATTAGAATGGTATTAGCAAAATCTTGCATTTAATTAGGTATATAGATTCATATATTAATGGCTATACTAGTGTAACATACTGCTATTGTACTTATATGAACATATGAAGTAAGTCAAAAAGGGAGCTGACAGAAATCAGGTGATTTTTTGGTGGGTGGATGGGTTAGCCAATGTATCAGGTATAATTCTGGCCGGAATTATCAAATTCTGGCCAAAATTATAAAAAATTTTTTAATTAAAATTATAAATTTATATATAAATTTAATAATAAATAACTTTTGATTTACTGGACCAATTTAGATGATTTAACTACCAAAATGATCCTCTCAAAGAGAGGATTCTAACAAATCTAAAATCATTAAATTCTAATTACTAGATCATAATATCAATATAGATTTGTATTACTATAAATATTATATAATATTTTAATATACTATATAATATTATATAAATCTAGATTGAACTTACGATCTAGTAATTAGATTTTAATAGTTTTGGGCTTTAAAATCCTCTCTTTGAGGGTATCATTTTGGTAGTTAAATCATTTAAAATGGTTTGGTAGATTAAAAGTTATATAATATCAAAGTTTTTTATAAATTAATATATAAATTTTTTGCGCAATTTGATTGGCTAATAAGGTGTCAGGTGTGGGTGGGTGGGGGTAGCCCCTTAAGATATAGAAATCATCTGATTTACGATAGCTCTCTAAAAATCAAGCAACTTTTTTTCTAGTAACTTTTTTTAAAAAATTAAATTAGACCCTGAGTTGAATAGTGCAGTGGTTAGGGGCATCCATAAACAACGTTATGTTTGAGGGGGGTCCCCCAAAATATAACGATTTTTCACTATATAGGGGGGGTCCCCTCCAACATAACGCAATTTTTTTATTAAAATTTGTCTGAAACTTGATCCAGTGGTCCAAATTAGATGATTTTGGTACCATTCGAATCTTCTCGAGGAGAGGATTCGAATGGTACCAATTTCATTTGTTTTGGAGCACTGGGTCACGTTTTATTAACGAAATACTATTGGTTATTATGTTTTCTTATAAAATTACTATAAAATCAATAGTATTTCGTTAATAAAACGTGATCCAGTAATTCAAATGAAATGATTTTGGTACCATTGGATTCGTCTCATAGAGACGAATCGAATGGTACCAAAATCATCCAGATTGGACCACTGGATCATAATATATTCAAGTTTTTGTAAAATTTTATATATAAACATACGGATTTTGAAAAATTTTTTTATATAGTGGGGGGGTCCAGCCTACTATGAGGGGGTAAGTAGGGGGTACATAACGTTATTTATGGATGCCCCCTTAGCACTTCGGGGTCGTATTTGCAAGATCGCTGGTTTGAGTCTAGTGGATGACAAAAACTATGCTAGGACCACGAATAGCAAGGATCTATGAAAAGGCGTCGAACATAGTTCCCATTTTCGGACATGGTACTACAATGATAACGAGTTGCATGATATAGCCACGGAGGTCATGCGGCATCCAGAAAAGGAAAAAAATCTAACAAGAAACGTCGTAAACATAAGGACCATCCACTATAAAAGAAATAAGATAGTGAGAAATAGGACAAGGGTACTGGCCAAAGTAGAAAGTAAGAAAACCAGAAACTAATGCTACACCGATTGAAAATAGAAGTGGCTCTCGGGGTAGATGAAAAATGGCTGACCTATACAGTGTACCGGCGGAATATATAGTTCCTAATCAGCTACCTAAGATCCAATAGATACGGGGCACTAGACGTGGTTGACTTGCTGAAGTTAGCTGGGAAAAACGGTCAATTGAAGGGAGGTATAGCTTAGTTAGAAAAACCTTCTATATATGTAAGACCATTAAAATAATAAATTATGTAAGACTTTGAAAATTGAACTTAATAAAAGAGCGCCAATTCGCGCTCCTAGCACTGTGCTAGAGTTAAAAAAAAAAAATTTAAATTAAAATAATTTAACAAAATCTTGATCAAATTTTTTTAAATTAATTTTATAAGTTTATAAAATTAATTTTATCAAATTTGATTAAATTTTTGTCAAGTTATTTTTGTTCAAAAAAATTTTATTATAAAAAATTTGCTTGATTTCTATTGACTCACCACTGACTTATTCCAATATGATGAAACAAAATTAGATAAATTTACATTAATTTTGAATTAACATGTGTTATTTCTCTATTTCACTAATTATAACGCTGATAGCAATGTATAAACTACTAATAATAATTATATGTTATATAATTTATTAATAATGACAATAAAAATTGTGCATTTTATCAATGATGATAATCCTTTTTATTGATAATTATTAAGAAAATTTTTTATTGTTACAGTCAAACCTCCATATAATCACACCCTCAGGATACGAAAAGTAGTGATTATATAGAGATGTGACTAATATAGATGGATTCTATATAATCACAATTATATTAAAATTGTATATAAAAAAATTGTGATTATATAGAAGTTTTAATAAATAAAAATTTTTATTTAAAAATTAAAAATTTTTTAACTTAATCGTAAATTATAAAAGTGTATTAATAAGATTTTAACCAAATTATCTCAAAATTTCAGGGTATATGTAATTTTGTATACTGAACAACTTTATTTAGATCATTTTTATCGATTTACTTTAGATAATTTTAACTTTATATGTAGCTATGATATACGATTATTTTAAAAAAAAATTTTTTAATTTTTTTTAAAATAATCGTATATCGTAGCTACATATAAAAGTTAAAATTATCTAAAGTAAATCGATAAAAATGATCTAAGTAAAATTGTTCAGTATACAAAATTACATATACTCTGAAATTTTGAGATAATTTGGTTAAATTGTATTAATACACTTTTACAATTTACGTTTAGGCGAAAAAAATTAAAAAATTTAAAAATTTTTTAACTTAATTGTAAATTATAAAAGTGCATTAATAAGATTTTAACCAAATTATCTTAAAATTTCAGAGTATATGTAATTTTGTATCCCGAACACTTAATTATATTATTTTTATCAATTTATTTTAGATAATTTTAACTTTTATATGTAGCTACGATATACAATTATTTTAAAAAAGTTTTTTTTAATTTTTTTTAAAATAATTGTATATCGTAGCTACATATAAAAGTTAAAATTATCTTAAGTAAATCAATAAAATTGATATAACTAAACTTGTTCGGGATACGAAATTACATATACCCTGAAATTTTGAGATAATTTGGTTAAAATCTTAATAATACACTTTTATAATTTACAATTAAGTTAAAAAATTTTTAAATTTTTTAATTTTTTTCGCCTAAACGTAAATTGTAAAAGTGTATTAATACAATTTTAACCAAATTATCTCAAAATTTCAGAGTATATGTAATTTTGTATACTGAACAACTTTACTTAGATAATTTTTATCGATTTACTTTAGATAATTTTAGCTTTTAATATGTAGAAAAGTAATTGATTATTAAAAAAACAAATTTAAAAATTTTTACTTGTTAAAAAATAATAATTAATATCTTACAAAAATATTTATAATAATAAAATAATTAATTCAAAATATTATAATAATAATGTGATTACGTAGGGGTAGTTTTATATAGATGGTAAATAAAAAATTGTGATAGTGATTATAATGCAAATGTGCTTATATAGAGGTGAAAATTATAGTAAAAAGGTTGGTAAACTTACAAAAGTGATTGATTATATTGGTTTTGTGACTATATAGAGGGTGACTATACGGAGGTTTGACTATAATTGTATATCGTACCTACATATAAAGTTAAATTATCTAAAGTAAATTGATAAAAATGATCTAAATAAAGTTGTTCAGTATACAAAATTACATATACCCTGAAATTTTGAGATAATTTGGTTAAAATCTTATTAATACACTTTTATAATTTACGATTAAGTTAAAAAATTTTTAATTTTTAAATAAAAATTTTTATTTATTAAAACTTCTATATAATCACAATTTTTTTTTATATACAATTTTAATATAATTGTGATTATATAGAATTCCTCTATATTAGTCACATCTCTATATAATTACCACTTTTTGTATCCCGAGGGTGTGATTATATGAAGGTTTGACTGTATATGCTTTAAAATTTTTTTTATTTATTATATTTGAATCAATTTTATCACTTTGTATTATATATTTTTTCTTCAACACTTTATTGATTCGCAAAGATATAGTTTCATGACTCATAAAATTTATTATAATATACTAAAAAATTCTGAGCTTCAAAATTTAAGCTAATATCTTTAAGATTTTTGTATTGGTGCAACAGAAGAAATACATATGTCTAAACAAAATGAAAATAACTTGGGAATACAAATTTGTTATATTGAAAATTTTACAAAATAATCAATAACAGTTTTATTTAGCAGGAGAACGATCTGAACAATTACAAAATGATTGTTTTCTTATGACAATTAAAAAAGTATTTTGCTTTGAATTTAATCTGTTAGCCTAAATTACAAAAGGTTCAGGTTGCAAGCGCATTAAATTCAAAAACCAGATGTGCTATTATTGAATACGAAATATTCAGCAACAAATTTATTTTTTTTTTATTACAAATAAATTAGTTAAGCTTAATCAAGTCTATTTGGCATATAAATAGTACTTTTCTCTTATAATAAAATTGTCATTTTATCACTGTGTCTGTTACATTTTTACTAATCATTTCGTTCATGTGAATCAGAGTATCATGATTGTTCGGTACATTTTTACCAATCATTTTGTACGTGCGAAAAATGAATGGTATAAATGGTCACAATCACATGTTGAAATTCGCAATGATTATATCAAATAAATGTTAGCGTTAATGGCCCTTATATCTATATTATTTAAGTTTTACTGCATATATTTATATATATATATTATTTTAATGTTAAGTTCGTGTGCTTAACGTTTTTGATTGGTCATAACTAGAAAACGTGATCAGAGCATAGAGAAAACAATTCGACAGTTGTTTTACATATTTGATGTGTTAAAAATGACGATCAATTACTTTTAATTCTGTAATTATTGCAACATTTGATCATTTATATATGTATGTGTAATGTCATAATAAATTCGTAATTTGTCTATTACTGAATTAATAATCAGTTGTCTCGATTATTTTTTAAAAATCGACTTTAGTTCTTTATGTACACTTTTTATCTTTTGGATTTAGAAAATTGCTTCTGTTCTTATGCGCACTTTGTATCTTTGAAATTAGATTAACTGAAATACGGATAATAAATGAACGATAGTAGAAGCATAATAGTTCGGGACTAGCAAGATAGTTAGTAGCACAGTAGTATTTTTTATTTTTATTTTTTCTCTTTTTATAATGCAATACTAACTTTTCACGCGATAACGAATATAGTAAGCATGATAGTTAGGGACATAGCAAGATAGTAGCACGATAGTATATATTTTTTATATACAAATTAACGTTTTTTTTCTTTAGAACAAAATATAACACGATAATGAACATAGCACGATAATAGAAGCATGATAGTTAGTAACATAGTAATATTTTTTTCTTTTTTTTTTTAATGCACAGTACTAATGTTTCTTTTTTTTTTTAAAACAAACGAACATAGCGCAATAACGAACGTATGATAGTAGAAGTATGATAGTTCGGGCCGTAGCAAGATAGTTAGTAGCACAGTAGTATATAGTTTTTTTTTTAATACAGTACTAACGTTTTACAGCGTAGCATAATAGTAGAAGCATGATAGTTTGAGACGTAGCAAGATAGTTAGTAAAACAGTAGTTAGTATGGCATGCATGATAGTTCGAGATTAGTATCATGATAATATTTTTTCTTTTTTTTTGATATAGTACTAACGTTTCGCACGATAATGAACGTAGTATGATAGTAAAAGCATGATAGTTCGGGACATGACAAAATAGTTAGTAACACAGTAATGTGTATGGGGCGTGCAAAATAGTATGGGGCATAGCTAGTGATGCCACCAAAATTGATTTTTGAAAAAGGCCTATTTTATCTTTATTAGAGAAAATTAAAATTTTTTATAAGGAAGAGCAATTAAAATTTATATAAATATGTTCCTTATAATTTTGTCTATTCAAAAAAAGTATCAAATAATTTCATCTTTCAAGTAAAATAGGTCAAAAACAATTTCGTCTTCAAATTTTAATTTCAGGTTTTAGAACCCAAAATGCTTTCGTCCTCATGTATAGGCGTAGCATAATAGTTAGTATGGGATTTAGCATAATAGATAGATAGAATATAGTGAAAAGGGTGCTAGTGGTACCCCTAAAACACTTGTACAATATATATTTATCATTAAAAAAAATTAAAATAATGTAAATAATATATTTGATTTTGAATTATTATTAAAATATACATAACTCTTTCCAACGATCCCTCGTACCAAAATTTTCAAAAACACTGACCTACGAAAACCATACAGTTAACATATTCAACATGCAACAAAACTTTACTAGTAGCAGCTGGGACTCAAAGCTAATCATTGTATGCTTGGTTGTAGCTGAAATAGAGTTGAAAAAGATTCGAACCCTTATGGGAGAGGCCTCCGAGCAGAAGTCTCTAGTACTACTAAGCGAAGAAGTAGTAGGCATAATAACCTGGAGCTTTGTCAAGTTTTATGGACGTAAAAACAGAAGTAAATACTTGGTTAGATATATTATTCTGTATAGCGTAACTCTTTCAAGTCCTTCCAGTTTTGGTACTTTCCCTTGGTGCTCCTTTGGCCTTTCGAAATTTCAACAAAAGTGGGCGTTTTGGTTTATCCTCTCCAAAAGATCGACATTGTTTACTCTTCCATTTTGGGAATGCGGCTTCCGAATTGAATCAAGTCATGAGTAAAATTCAGGACATGGATAATTTGAAGATAAACACGAATTGAAATTTCCTTCTAGAATATTCTTTTAGCCGTGGTTTTTCTTTTTTTCCTTTTTTTATCTCATCAGCTTTTTTCACATGTTTTTTGCTATAAATATAGTACTTGGTATTTTTACCGGCATAGTATTATATAATTTTTTATACTTGAAACCAGGCGAAATTGATGCTGTCTTACAGTCTAATTTTTGTCTTTTTCTTCATTCTTTTCTTTCCTTTTATTTTGTCTATTTTGGTATTCGTATAGGTAGTTTAGATTATTACCCATTTACTTTTCTTTTTTTTTCTATATATCTGTTTTTTTTACTAGTACTCCTTTCTCGAGAAGCTTGGAGAAGAAGGTTTTAAAAATTAGGCTGTTTGATAACGCCCTTGAGTTTGACTTCAAACTCCTAGTTTGTTTTGGCTTTTGCTACGACACTAGTGTGGCAGGTCGCATATTGTATTCTTGAAACCAAAGGATCAGTATGATGTGGGGTTCGGCAAATTAGAAACCAATTTGTAATTCCTGAAATTTACAAATATTTTAATAAAGATCGTCCGCGAGACTGCTTAAGAGTAAAAAAAAAAAAACTATATATATATATATATTTGATTTTAGAAAATTTTAATTTTAAGATATATAGTACTTATATAACATTTCTGGTTTTAGCATGACTGCATCTGCAGGTATTAATAGCATAGATATTTTGATATATAGAGAAAATAAGTAAACTCAAAAAATTCATAGTACAAATCTCAGACATTGAACAATGTTTAAGTCTAAATATATCTAAGTTCAAAATATTTTATTTAGATATTGTCTGAGTAACAATCTAGTTATTCAGATATAACTTGGACTTGGACATCAAACAATGTTCAAAAATATTAGCATCTGACAAATATAGCTCAGACGTTCAGAATATACAATACTGTCCTATCTCTAAAATATTACTTAATAAATGTCACAGCTGATGCTAAAGTTGGCTAATGCTAAAGCTTTGACCTATTTTGATATAAAATTTTAAAATTTTTTTGGATGTTTTTTTCGCTTTTGTCTTATAGGGTTAGGGTAGGGTTTGGGTATAGATTTTATATTTATAAAGTATATGTAGATTTTAGCAGAGCTTATAGTTTCCAATAGAAATCCCTGAGCTTCAGCATCAGCCGTGACAATAAATAATAGTATCTTTATAAAAGAATACTAAACTTAAAACTAGATTCAAGAAACAAAATATAAAAAATAAAACAAATATTACAAACCTTGTAAATGAAAATACCAAACTCAAATCTAGAGTTTTGAAATTTAAACAAAAATTATTACAAAACAATAATGAAAAAAATAAGTTTATTGCTAAATTAGATATTGATACAGTATTTTATAGACCAAATTCTAATGATACTCCTAAACAGATAGAAAATATATCTAAGGGAGCTTCCAGAAATCAGCTAATTTTTGTTTACTATGAGCTTACCCCACTATACCTGATACCCAAATTAGCCAATCAGATTTTTACGATTATTAAAAAGTTTAATATAACATTTAATAGTAAATAACTTTTAATCTACTAGACCAAATTTGATGATTCAACTACCAAAATGATTCTCTCAACAAGAGAATTCTAGTGAGCCCAAAATTGTTAAAATCAAATGACAGAATCCTGTGATCAAAATAGATTTATATTACTATAAAAGTTCTATAATCTATTAAATAATTATAACCCATTTATAGCAACACAAATTTATTCTAATCTTAGGATCCTGTAATTGGATTTTAATGATTTTGGGCTTGCTAGAATTCTCTTATTAAAAGTATCATTTTGGTAGTTAAATTATTGAAATTGGACCAGTAGATCAAAAGTTATTAATGAATAAAAATTAATTTTTAATTATTAATAACTTCTGATCTACTTAATAATTTAACTACAGTTGCTACTATGAAATTAACTTTTAACTATAAAATTTTTAAACTTTTATAATTTTTTTAAATTAAAATAAACTAAAAAAAGTTTTTATAAAATTAATAGCTTTTTGATTAAACTATTAAATCTACAAATAAAATTTTTAGTATCTCTTATTTTAAGAAGTTTATATCAATTTAAAGTTATATATAGTTTAAAAATTTGGTACTTATATATAAAAAAACATAACAAAATTTAAATTTATTAACAAATTTTTAAAATTTATTAATAAAATTTAAATTTATATTAAATTTTTTTGTATTTTTATTGGTTAGTCATATTATACTGCAGCTAAAAATTGGCACCTATGTATAAAAAGTTGTTGATTTTAGGTGGTACCAACTGTACCAAAATAATTCACTCAATAAGAAGATTCAGCAAGCCCAAAATTGTTAAAATCTAATTACAAAATTCTAAGATCAAAATAAATTTGTATTGCTATAAATAGATTACAATTATTTAATAAATTATAGAAATTTTATAGTAATACAAATCTATTTTAATCACAGGATTTTGTAATTAGATTTTTATAATTTTGAACTTGCTAGAACTCTCTAATTGAAAGAATCATTTTGGTAGTTAAATCATCAAATTTGGTTTAGTAGATCAAAAGTTACGGTATTAATTATTAAATATTATTAATAAATCTATAATTTTGGTCAAAATAATTTTGCAAGTTTGGCTAGAATTATAAAATTTTGGCTAGAATTACACCTGATATTTCAGCTAACCCACTCACTCACCCAGAAATCAGCAGATTTCTGGAAGCTCTCTAACAATATTTTTAATTTTGATATATTTAATAATACTTCAAATTTTGATATATCAAAAAACTACTTCTCATAATAAAAAAATCAAATTTCTAAATCAGATATATAAAAAAAATATTAGTAACAAAATAAGAAAAAAAAATCAAAAAAAGCTTCAAGATCAAGAGGTACTTTCAGATATAAAAGCATCTTCATATTACAAGGCTCTTCAAAAAGAAGAGCAATTACCTTTTAATTACAATAAAAAAAATTAGTTAAATTTTTGAAACTTCATCTTTTCTAGAAAAATCAAATCTAAAAATCTCTTATAATCAAAGAGTAGAATATAGTTTGAAACATAAGCTATCTGTTTGCAATAAAGTTAATAATAAGTCTAATAAAATATTTGATATTCAGATTTTTGACTTTTCTTTAAAAACAATTTTAACAGGATTTAGTAAAGTTATACTTTATGCAAAAATAACTATACATAGACATATTTATTTATGAAATTTGCTCCCAAATTATATTAGTTATGCATGTCTATACTTCTTTTTGAAGCAAAAAAATTTGTTAACTGCAGTAAAACAAAAGATGTATGAGATGTATGTTAATACAGTTGTATATACAGGTTTTTGCAGTTTGAATTTTGTACTCAGTTTCTAGAAGCAAAAAATTTTACTAATCGAAGGGTATATTGATACTGTTATGCAAATGCTTGCAAGTTTTTTGGTCTTGTATTGCAGGTTTTTTTACTTTTTTTGAAAGCGAAAGGCAATTTCTTCATTGATTTATTTAACTATTTGTTCATTATTATAAATCCAAATTCCGCTATGATCTTGTATTACATAGTATTATATAATATAAGTGTGACAATTAGTGATTTAAGCTAGCTAAGGCAGCTGCAGCTAAGCTGACTTAGCCGGCTAAGTCAGCTAATATAATGTGACCAGCTGGCTAATAAAGCTAAAAGCTAACTATTATCAGAATTCAGTAAATTCTAAAAAAGAACATAAAGTTGGGCCAAATATCCCAAATATTCCAAATACAGAGCTATTAGCTAGCCACTTAGCCGATGATTTAGTCAGCTGGCTAAGCCAGCCGACTGAAACCATATGGCTTAAATCACTAGTAACAATGTCACATTGTTTTGCCATGATTCTATGTTACATAGTATTACATAATATGGGTACAATAATAGCGCATGTGCGATATATAAATATTTTCTTAAAAAAAAATTTAATAAAATTTTTTTTTAAAATATTCTTTTTTTCCTCTTAGGCGAGACTCACCAAATACGATCTCTTTGATTTTTATTATACTAAAAAAAAAGTACAAATTCGTAAAGAACAAAGAATAAACAATATAGGCATCATCTGATTTAAACGACTAAACCAAATGCAAATTGCTACACGGAATCTCTAGAAACTCTGACTAGTCCATCAGCCTCACTCTATATACAAGAGCATTTCCCAAAGAAAATGTCCTTGGAAGTGGGAGGAAAAAACTAAACTACTAATGGGCAAATACAAGAAAAGTAGTAAAAAAAAAAGAAAGAACAAAGAAAACGTAAAGACAAATAATAAAAAGAAAAAGAAAAAAAAACAAGGCCTCAGATTAATTAAGAACTGGCACCAAGGTGGACTATTTTAAAAATTACATAATATTAAGAAAAGTACAGTTTCTACTCTAACTAAACTTAAATTATCATATATAGGTGAAAAACTATTGCTAAAAAAAAATAGCCTCTAAACTAGAAAACTGTAGAGATAGGTATGTAAAAAAAAAAAACTATAGCTAAAAGAATATTCTAGAAAGAAATTTCATTATGAGATTTCCTCCAAACCAAAAACATGTGCTATTCATTGTTTATTTCAAAAGGCTGAAATTTACTTGTGATTTCATTCCAATATGGTAGCTGTATTTTCAAATTGGAAGAGGTAAATATTGCTGATCTTTTGGAGAGGATAAGCCAAAATGCTCACTTTGTTGAAATTTCGAAAGAGCCAAAAAGATGAAAGAGATAACGAGCAGTCCAACTTGTTTCATGGATTTAAAACCATGTAAGTTTTGTAGTCTATAGAAAAATATACAGCTTTTATAAAATCCAAAACATTTGAACTTAAAGACAAAGACTCCTAGTTACTCAGTAACCAACTACTATTCAATAGTTTTTGTGTTTTACTCCAAGAAAACCTATCTCAAGACTTCTTTTTTAGCTCTTTTTCAGTTGCCCCAAGTAGAACTCTTGTTCTTGAATACTCCAAAAGAAGTTTTGTAGTAAGAGGTTGCATATTATCTATAGTTTTCTACAGTTCAGTTGTTTTGGAAAAGTTGGTCCAGATGATTGTCAAAAAAAGTTGAAGGTTTTGCATTCCTTTTTAGAATATTCCAATTAATATAGCCTTTTATATATATATATATAATGCTTTGGAGAAGTAGTTTTTTTGTGCAGTATTATACAATTTTATAATTAAGTACAATTGTATTTTATATTAGGTATAGTTTTCTATTTTTTTAGTTTTTTTTTAAATAGATTTGTTTTTGTCTTTAGTACAAAATTTTTTGTCTTTTTTATCTTTTATTATTTTATTTTTTTTATATTATTGTTTTTTTTGGTTTTTTGTTTAAATTTTGTTTGTAATTTTTATCTTCTTTTTATTTCTTTTTCTTGTATAGTTGTGTTTGGATATTAGTATTTTTTTTTATTAATGCTAAGTGGAAGGGATTTAAAGAGAATCCTAGTCTTTAATAAAGTTGATCTAGTTTATAGTAAATTGGTGTAATAAGTTATATATAAGCACTTTTAAAGCAGCCAGGTGGTATCAGATTTATAATGGTATATTCTTTGAATAAATACTAATAAGTTCATCAAAGAGAAAAAAAATATTTATAAGTTTATTAAAAATTGGTAAATAATTTTTTAACTAAAATTTTTCAAATATTATTAAAATAATTTTATTTAATATTTTAAATTTGAAAAATATAGGTTGTAAGCATATTTATAATAATTTTTCTAAACAAATTTATTTATCTTATAAATTAAGTAATAATAATATTTTTTTATTTTGTTACAAACTACATAGTAGTATAATTATAGTATAATATATACAAATTATTGGAATTTTACTAGGGTAACCCCTGTTGCACTTCTAAAAATGATCCACTCGCAATTTTGTACTATTTTAATTCTAACTTTAACCTAACTCCAGGTGAAATTAGTTAGTTATTAGTACATTAGGGGCAAAAGTGCACGGGGCACTGTCTAGATTATTCCTCAATAAAAATATAATATTTAATAATATTTAGCAAATTGTAATAAACTTAAAAATTTATTAAGATTTTTATTAAATTAGAAATATTCTTAATACAGTACAATTTATTTTGATAACCAAAAAAAGTTTTAAATGCTAAAATTTAAACTCTTAGTTAATAAATTTAAAAAAATTTATTTGAAAATTAAATATATTAAAAATTAATATTTCAAATTTTATTTTAAACCATTTTTTAAAAAAAAAATTCAAAGCAAACTTGTAGGAAAAACAATTTAAAAGATACTGTGAATATTAAGTTAGAACATTATTGGTTTTGAATTATTCATCAAATTTAAAATTTAAACCAAATTTTATTTAGTTGCATCTTTCAAATAAGCAATCACATCGTTACGATCTTGTTCCTTTTTGAACCCTGCAAATGCCATTTTAGTTCCAGGGATATATCTGGAATCAAATCAATCATCAAAACCTATTAATACGAGAATAATACATGCAATCAAGATAATTTCGAAATTTCGATACTTTTTTGGATTTTCGAGGTACTCAAACAAAGTGTCTTCGCCCCAGGTTATTCCCTTGTTCTGGTTTGCGGCAGTGTAGGTAAACCCAGCAACCTGGCCGGTTTTCCTGCCAAAAAGACCATGGAGATTTGGTCCAACTTTGTTACTACCACCTTTATCGAGCGTATGGCACTGGGCGCAACGGGTCTTAAAACTATTCATTTGGAAAATTAAAGAAATATTATAAAATTAAAACTAAAATTATTTATCACAACAGATTTTAAAAATTTCGACTTACAGTTTGGCACCGTTGGAGGCGTTAGCTTTAGCTAAATCAACAGTGTTAAAATTGGTTATAATAGATCAAAGATAATTTATCAAATAAATAATAATTGAAAACTCACAAGCGTCGAAAGGCATGTTATTAAGAGTCAACAGCAAACAGATTTTTTGATGGTTTATTTATATAAATTATAAAATTTTTTTCAGAATTATATTAGAACATGACACATTTGATGTTACCGGATAATTCCGATCGCAACTTACGATCCTTTTCTTTTTTGTGAATTTTTTTTTTGTGGAACGATGCGGAATAATACCGTTAACTACCCAGGGTCTCCCCTTACTTAATTAGTAAAAAATCACGTGCGGGTCTACTATAAAATGAGTTACACAGGTGAGATAATTAAAATGTCAACTGATGGAGGGTCTTTGAACCTCACGAGATTACCCGGCCCAATGCCAATCTCCTGCATTTTACTTTGATCGAACACTTTTGCACTTATACACGTGACATAAGATCTGGTGTAACGTAAAAAATGTTACCGAACGTACGTATTTTCAAAAATTTTAAATCATTAATTTTTTAATTTCATCATGCAAAAATGGCTTCGCCTAACAACTATACCCGCACCTATCGATTCTGCAGAGTTACATCAATGGCGGTTCAAGCTGTATGTCACAACAAAATGTATAGAATCTGCGATAGCTATCTATATACAAGGACTATCCAAAGGAGTACAGTTCTCACGAATTTTTCATGTTGATGTGCGTAAGGTTGTTAAGAAGACTCGGAATCCGTATTTGATCCTTAAATTCTATAATGATTTATTTTTTGCCAAGATAACTGAAAATTCCGATGATATAGCTTCCGCAAAAGTAGACAATGCATTAAAAAGAATTCCAGCACATAAGGTTGGCTTAGCTTATAGTGAATTAACGAGAAAAGTAAAAGTACACAAGCTGATTTTTCGTGAAGTTATAGATAAGTTGGCTTCTGAGCATAGCTTGGTGCAACATGCGTTACAATGTTATAATGACATGATATCCAAAGGTTACTATCCAGATGTATGGACTTATAACAGGCTGATTGATAGTGTTTGCAAATCTGATGATTTAAATACCGCATGGAAGATAATAGAAGATATGATTCGCGTTGGCGTGCATCCTGATATTGTTACTTTTAACATTTTGTTAAACCGCCAAATATCGCGCAAAGATTGGAATCAAGCAGTTAAAATTCTTGATATGATTCAAGCAGCTGGATTACAACCATCAGAAAGCACGTTGAATACTTTAACACGAAATAAACTACTTGAAAGACTAAGTCCTAAAGAAGCGCATGAATATTCGACAATCGTATTAAAAAGAATGACCCTTTTTAATCGTCTGGAATGGTTCGCAACTCTTGGAAATACTACAAAACTAATACAGATTTATCAAGAAATGATTACAAATGGACCAAGTCAAGACATTCATACGTTTGAAATAATCATACGAAACTTGTTTGCGGGACGACATAATGACAAAGTCAAACAGCTTTACGATGAAATGCGCAAATTAGGAGCAGAACCAACTTTGTTTTTGTACAACATTTTGATTGAAGGATTTGTAAAATTAGAAGACATGAATAATGCGCAGTGCTTATACCGTGATATGTCATTAAAATCAATAACATGTGATGTCAACACATACAATCTTTTAATTTGGGGTTACTCTCAAAAAATAAATCTGAAAGAAATTATTTTCTTGCTTGAAGATATGCTCTTATCTAAAATTCGACCAAATATATATACAATATCTATTGTACTAAATCTATATATAAGACTAAATGATCTACCAAGAGCACGTCACCTCTTTGATATGCTTCTTGAGACAGAGGATCAAAAACCAAATCTTTATATCTTTAATAGTCTTATCTCCGGTTATGCAAACGTCGCCAAAGATATGGATGAAGCCAAACGACTCTTACTCCATCATCCCATTACACGAACATTGCAACCTAATGCTTTAACCTTTAATATTGTTATACAAGCATATACTATGCAAAATGAAATGGATGCAGCGATAGATTTAATGCGGCAAATGGAAACTATATACGGTGTTGAACCAAATGCATGGACTTTTTATCACTTAATTACAGGTTACTTAAATCACGGTCATTTTAATCAAGCATTAGAATTGCTTAAATATATGTCTGAAAGAGGAATTAAACCGGACTGGCGGTTAAAAAAAACACTTAGAGAAATACAATATAAAATTATGTATAATCCTGTAAATTTAATATCACAAATAAATCTTCAATAGTTTATTTTTTGCAAGTAATGGGTTCGGGTTTTAATAGAAAAAAAAACCATTAGAATCAGAAAAATTACCTTTACAACTTTAATCAGAAGAAAAAAAGTGATCCACTTAGTAAAATTTATAAAAATTTGAAACTATTTATTAAATATAAAAATATAGTAATATAAGATATATTAATTATTATTGAAGAAAGTTAGCATTCAAAACAATATAGTACAAAATAATTTTTTAATTTTGCAAAAATACTATATAGAAATTTTTTTAAAAAATTATTATATTTATTACATAAAATATCTAATGTTTACTATAGGTGATTATTGCCTATAATTTACAATATATAAATAAAATAAATAATTTTTATCAAAACAAAAAACTAATTTCTTTAATATTAAGGTTAGAGTAAAAATTAGAAATTAAAAAGTGCTTTATATATAGTAAAATTTTGTAAAGAATTTTTTTTTGTATAAAAAAAGTAGTTTCATAAGTAAATTTCTAAGTTAGAAGCAATTTTTTAAAAAATTTTTGTTTTTGTTATATAAAATTGATTTATATGTTATATCTATTCTAAATTTTAATTAGCTAATTGTATTACAGATAATAATCATCTATGGTTAGTGCTTCTAGGTCTGAGTTCAGATTTGGTCTGGTCTAGTTTAGGTTTAAACCCAAACTCAAATTTTAAATTTTACTAAATTTCAAACTCAAACCAAACTCAAACTTAGAAATGTTAAAAAATCTGTCTGGTCTGGTTTCTGTTTAGTTTTTAAAAAGTCTAGTTCTAAATTAGCTAAAAATAGTTTATAATCCTCTAGTTCTTGTAGTTTAATATACAATACATAATATAATATATACATATAATAATAGTAATTTTTATTTTTATTAGGGTTCTGCAATTTGATTTGATCTTCAAATATTTGAATCAAATATTTGATCAAATTCAAATTCAAATTTGACTATATTTGATTTGATCAAATTCAAATATACCCAAATTTGATTTGATTTGACAAATATTTGATTTGATTTGAAAATTACTTTTAATAATTCAAATTCAAATCAAATTCAAATTCAAATATTTGAATCAAATCAAATTCAAATTAGGGTCAATTTGATTTGATTAAATTCAAATTGATCCGATATTTGATTTGATTTGAATTTGAGGAACCTTAATTTTTATACAAAACGAATCAAAAATTTAAAACTAGAAATGGTTAAAGTCAAAGAACATACTGTAGTAATAATTATTTAAACAATAGGGTAGATGTACTAGCAAAAAAAGGCCAAGCAGCCCCGCTACTTGTGGTGCAAAATACGGAACTAAGCTTAAAAATTAGATACAATATGTACTGGCAAGACAATCTTATTGAAATGCTAGTGTGAAAAGTCATAAAAGAAATTGAGAACACAATAATAGCTAGGGTTCCTCAAATTCAAATCAAATCAAATATTGGATCAATTTGAATTTGATCAAATCAAATTGGCCCTGATTTGAATTTGATTTGATTCAAATATTTGAATTTGAATTTGATTTGAATTTGAATTTTTAATAGTAATTCTCAAATCAAATCAAATATTTGTCAAATCAAATCAAATTTGGCCATATTTGAATTTGATCAAATCAAATATAGTCAAATTTGAATTTGAATTTAATCAAATATTTGATTCAAATATTTGAAGATCAAATCAAATTGCGGAACCCTAATGATAGCAGCAGATTGGAGAATGTTAAGTGTTTCTAGTTGGCTAGAAAAGAAGGACTACCACTGTATATAGGCGTGGGAAGGTCTATGGAGAAGAATTAAAAGGCAAAGTGGTGTGAGATGTACCTCAATGTATAAAGGAAAAAAACTCAACTTCTTGATCAAGTGTTTGCATAGTAGGCTTCCAACCCTTAGTAATCTTAAGATAATGTGTCCAAATCTTTATAAAGATAATATATGTAAAGTATGTGGGAAAGATGCCAAGAAAACTCAGGAACATTTGGTAGTATGTGAAGCTTAGAAAACATAGTGGCAAAAGATTGAAGAGATAGTTGTCAAATTTATACTTGCGCTCCTAAATAAAAATAGGAAGTTTCAATACGGCAGCTCTGTAATTCTCTGTTCGGTGCTAGTACACGGAGAAAAAAAAGAAGAGAAGGCCTTATAAGAGGCTTATATAAGACGTGTACTGAAAAAGACTTATTTAAGTTAGACCTTACAAGTAACGATATGAAATTAATCTTGCAGTATTTTCCTCTTATGGTATGGGATTACTTCTATGAAATAATCAGAAAAGAGAGATGCTATAAAATAGTGGAATGGGAACAAATAGAAGGAATCTAGTGGACACACAAAAGAAACTGGCAGAGAAAGAAGGTTCCTTTTTCAAGAAGTATTGTTGAAAAGGAGAGACAGAAGAGAGACCCTAATTCAAGGTATGTGGAAAGCTCTACTAATAAAAGAGAAAGGAATAACAAAGAATTAAAAAGAAGGAGGATAGAGCAGAAGCAAAGTTCTTACAATTTGTGCATACGGCAATAGGTGATAGAATATTATTTGATAAAAAGCCATTTTGGTGTAGCATTTAGGCTGGTTTAACATAGCCTCTAGTTTCTGAATGATCTTAAACTAGTGCGATAGGTTGCACTTGGGTGCCTTAGAGTAGCCAGGTGATGTCAGGCTTGCAAATTAGAAGTAAACAAGTATATTTATGTAGTGATATACTTAGTATTTTAATAAAGTACTAGCAAAACTGCCAAAGTAAAAAAAAATATTTATTTTTATATTTTTTTTTATTACAAAATTGTAAAAAGATGCTTTACAATACTAAACTTTTTATTTTAAGAGTAAAGATATATTAATTATTTTTTATATGATTTTTGTATTACTATTTTTTCACTTGAGTATTAAAAATATTTTATTAAGTAAATTAATTTTAAAAAATTAACTAAAAGTTGCAAACATATGCTCCGATTTTTGGAATTTATAAAAAAAGCTTATTTTTTAAAAACTTTAAGGGTAGAGTACACTATTTGCAAATTATATATAAAACAAATGGTAAAATTTTTTTCTTTTTAAAATTAAAAAATATTATATTAAGTAAACTACTTTAATTTCTAAAAAAAATTGTAGAATAGGTTTTTCTGATTCTAACAGTAGTAAAATTATTAAAATTGGTTAAATCCTCACAGAGAAACACATGTTTAAAGATCGGGTATTACAAATTGGTTACAAAAATCATATGATATAAACCAATCAGGTTCATTGATTTTGTGTCACTACAGAGAACTTTATGATATATAAATATAGGTTTTTTTTAAATAGTACAAGCGTTTAAAGTTTTACTATTATAAAAGGAAGGATTTGATCTATGCGCCACCAATTTTTAATTAAAATTGATTGCAATTTAAAAAATTTTTATATGTGGCATTTTTGTAATACCTATTTAAATTTTTTTCGTACATCAATTTTATATAAAATGATCAACATTGGACTCTACTCTTAAAGCAATATAATTTTTGATCTACTGGTCCATTTTAAACGATTTTACTACAAAATGTTTATCTCTTTGAAACGATTTCAAAAGCCCAAAATCATAAAAATCTAATCACAGAGTCATAAGAAAATGCACTGTCAAATAGGTGATGCACCTAAAATTGGTTTGATCTATATCAAACCAATTTCAGGTGCATTATCTATTTGATAGTACATTTTCTCATAACCCTGTGATTGGATTTTTATGATTTTTAGCTCATTGAAATTGTCTTAAAGAGACAAACAGTTTGGTAGTAAAATTATTTAAAATGTGCCAGTAGATCAAAAATTATTTAGCTTTAAAGTTTTAAAAAAATAAGCTTTTTTTATAAATTCCAAAAATCAGAGCATATGAATAGTTTTTTTTTTATTCTAATAGTAGTAAATCATTAAGATACATGTATTTAAAGATTAGATATTATTTTGTTATATAATAATTATATAATATTTAATGAATAATTTTGTGTAACTCTAAAAAATTTGAAAGTTATACCAAAAAACTTTACAATATATACAATTTTACTAATAATGAATATAATCTAATTTATTTATTACAAAAATTTAATAAAATTAATTGTAATAGTAAAAAGTTTATTAATAGTATTTGTTTATTTTTTTTAGTTTATTTACATTCTAAAGGACACTCTCTCCGCTGATCAACTTTTTCAAATCTGGCAGAAAGGAAAAAAGCTGAAAACGAGATAAGTAACTTAGGAAACAGCCAAAAACTCCCTCAGGAAAAAGAAGGACAAGCAAAAATAATATAGAGTTTGCTAGTAAATTTAAAAGAAAAAGGTCAATACTAGCTAACAAACTTAAACTTCAAATTTTTTCGAAAAAAATTTTTTGGAAATTTTTGGGGATTGGGCTTAACCCTGAATCATAGATCACTAAAACAACAAACAAACAAAACAATCGCGTGATCTGCATAAACAACAAAACAATAAACGAAGTAAACAAACTGAAAATAAACAAACTTGTCACGTGCACAGCAAATCAAATCTTGTGTACCAAATATTGAGATAATCAATGAACAGAATGCAAGTTCCAGAATGGAAGGTTGGATTTCTTAAGAAGGGGTGCCAAGCTATAAAGTATGGTAGTACAGGTTGTTTAGACTTATTAAAAAGAGAATGTGTAAGAACACAGATAGTAGACCAAGAATTAGCAAAAGCTATACAAACCATTACAGCAGAAGAAATTTGTATTATAAGGCATTTTTTGGAATGCTATACAAAACTATCAGAAAAGCAACTCGGTGAAATTCAAAGAAAGGAGTCGAAGGAAAGTGTTGATTCTACAGAAGCAAAAAATCAGGCTAGGATAGAAACTCTCCTTCAGCTAGAGTGTGGAACGATAGATTATGGAACTCAAGTCTTGGAAGATGAGCTTAAGCTCAAATATGAAATCGAAGATGAAAAACAGGTTCAACAATTAGAGAAACCAGAGAATCCAGAGGAAGACGTAATGATGTCGTTAGAAGACAAAGAATTTCAAGTAAATGTGGACCAAAACAAGGAAAAAAACAACCTTACTCAGTATAAACAAGAGGCTTTAGGTATGCAAGAAACCTATACGATTTGGGATGTTCCACTCAAAAATGGCAATGTATCAATAAAAAAACTAATGGGTCGCTAAGGAAAAGTTAAGAATATTACTTGGACAACAAATAAGTTCAATAAAACAGCAGTTGTGGATTTAATACTCAAAAACCAAAGATACAAAAATA
Organism: Gigaspora rosea; assembly: GCA_003550325.1. Taxonomy (NCBI): domain Eukaryota; kingdom Fungi; phylum Glomeromycota; class Glomeromycetes; order Diversisporales; family Gigasporaceae; genus Gigaspora; species Gigaspora rosea. The sequence continues at coordinate 77,776 of QKWP01000483.1, read as the reverse complement.
TACTCGAGAATACATGGGCACTTCCAATAGGTAGATGGCTTACTAGAATCTCGAAGGGTATAAAGCAAGAAAAGATCATGGAAAAAAGAAAGTCATTTAGAGCAGTATTAGGTGGTATTCCAAGAAATACGATGGAGGTCTTATTATTCAGACAACTAAAACAAGTCAAAGCAAATACAATCTTTATACCAGTAAATAGTAATGGTAATCCGAGGGGGTCAGCTTTTGTATACTTTGATTGTAAAGAGGATCTTGAGAAAGCGGTCCTAACTCAAGTCAATTATGGAAGTAACTCTCTCTTTTGGAAAGTAACCAGTAAAAAATACGTATTAAACTTGAGAAATGAAAGTGATAGACAGATTAATGAAAGTAGAGAATTTTATGGAAAAAAGAAGTACGCTACTTTGGCGGAAGAACAAGAAAGTATAGTAGGAATAGATAACCTCACCAAACCCAGAAAGAAAGTGCCACTAGAAGCTAGATCGAGGAGTCATTCTCACGAAAACAGAAAAGAAAAGAATATATTAAGAGAAATGCAATATAGTAACAAAAGTGCAATAGCAGAAACAGGATTTACAAAAGAAAATGTACATTGTGCACCCTCCCGAAGCACCAAATTTGAGGAAAAAAGTATTCTAGAAGAAATTCTGAGACGTCTTAATAGAATTGAAGAAAAACAAGGGCTGGAAAGGCCCTGTCGCTCCTGAAGGGCGCCCCAGTTGTAATAGAGAATGGTGCAACTTCTAAGGGGTGTAAGGATGTTGCACCATTTGGTGGGGTTCAGGAAAGGAGCATAGGGGTTGCGTTTCATAATATTAATGGACTTAAAACACAATTTCATAGAGTAGATTTTTTAGTTTCATGGGCTATTGAGGAAAAAGTAGATATAATTGGAATAGCAGAAACGAATTTGGGTGAAAGAGAGGCGAAGTTTATGGCAAAAGATCTGGGCAATTTTAGAAGTTTTTGGTCGAGTGCATCACCTGACAAACTCAAAGGGTCAGGCGTAGGACTTTTGATACACAGGAACATTGAGCAACATATAGGGAAAATAGAACGATTTAATGAATATTTAATGTGTGCATATATTTTCTTTAAAAAGTGTAAACTACTAATAATTGTAGCTTACATACCTCCAAGTGATGAGACATGTGCAACAATGGTTATCGGAAAAATCCAAGAAATAGTTAATAAAAATGAGAAGACCTGGCAAATCGTTATAATGGGGGACTTTAATCGTATACCCAACAAACTATTGGATAAGTCCTCACAAACAACAAACCTCAAACGTTGTTCTCTTTTCACATGGATGGAAAAGAAATCCTTTGTAGATGCTTTCAGAAGGCTAAATCCCAGGGCCAGAAAGTACACTTGGAGTAACGGTCATACAAGTACAAGGATAGACCAAATATGGTTGTCAGAAAACTTAATGAGCAAGGCTTTAAAAGCAGATATCATCGAAATGGGAACAGTAACAGGTAGTGATCATGAATTGCCCATAGTTGAAATTCTTTTGGATCGCAGTAATTGCGCAGACTCAAAGTGCAGAGCAGGGCAAACTTCCTCATCACGAATGGTTTGGAAGCTTGACAAGGCAACGAAGGAAAATTGGGACAATTACAGAACGGCGCTATGGAATAAGATCAAAAAGAATTTGCCACAATGGCTACTAAAGGATGAACAAACCGAAGAGTCATATCAGGTACCTGAGCAAAGAGTCTGCATAGATCAATTATGGGACATAATCGAGGCTGCAATTTGGAAGGCAGCAATAGAAACATTGCCAAAGAAAAAAATTCAAAATAAAAAGAATTCTGTCAAAAAGGATAAGGAGTCGTCTACCAAAAAAGTGGCCAAAGAGTTTGGCAGATTAATCAAAAGTGTTGCAAACAACAAGAATGCGCATCACATGATCAGCAGCTGGAATAATAAAATCAAAAGTATTAATTCCAGTGCAGGTACGGGGATACCAAATATCAATCTGGAACATGTTGATATTTGGCTTAATAGTGCATCTTTGTGGTGGAAAGCAATAGAAGGCAAATTGATTAGTGAAGAAAAATTGCATAGAGAAAAGGAAATCAAAAAGTACGTGCAAAAAAGATGCGAAATGATTGTAGATGAGCAGAAGAAAATGCTAAGAAGTCTTCTCGAAAGGCCATTTAATAAGGTAGTTTTGGACCGAATATTAATCAAGGAGAATGATGAATATGAGTTAATCTCCGAACCCAGTGAAGTTCTATCCAAGACCAACAAGCATTTTAAGGAACAGTTCAGAAGAAGGAATCCTCGACTAGACCTACTGAACGAAGAGTGGAGAAGTATTTATCAACCACTAAGTGGGATTCAAGAAGAATGGTATGAGCCGGTTCTGTTACCGGTAGAGTTAGAGGAATGGCTCTTAATGCTTAATGAGGTTAGAACAAATTCGGCACCAGGGGTATCCAATATTACTTACGAGTTAATTAAACAAGCGGATCTTCGAGTGCATACAGCTTTCAAAAATTTTGCAAATATTTGTCTTGTGCAAGGAAATATTCCAAACAAATGGAAAGTCGCACAAATTTATACGATTCCGAAGGGGGAAGATTGGGGTTTTGAGTTGAATAGGGTGAGACCAATCGCATTATTGGAAGCCTTCCGTAAGTGCGTAACAAGAATCATAACAAAGAGATTAAGTGCGATAATTAAAGACAAGAACATTTTGCAAGGACCTAATTTTGCAGGTCTACCAGAAAATTCAACAGAGGAGCCTATTCATATCTTAAACTCGTTCCTCGAAGAGGCCCATGAGAAAAAGAAGGAAATGTGGCTCCTTTTCCAAGATATGAAGAAGGCGTTTGATTCTGTTAGTCTTGTGATGCTTGAAAAATCGATGCGGAGAATAAGGCTTCCAGGAACTGTAATTAATTTTGTAATTAACCTATTCAGTAAGAGGCGTATGCAAGTAATAACGGATTACGGCCTTACAGAAGAGTTCGTAGCTGAGGACGGTATCGACCAAGGCGAGGTTATCTCTCCCTTGGTGTGGAGAATTTTTTACGATCCTCTGTTAGTTAGGGTCCAGAAGGACAAGTCCCTGGGCTATACTGCTGAAGTAAATAGTTTCAAGGCAAACATAGACAAGGAAAGAGGATTAAACATGCGGCAGGCTGTTCTAGCATATGCCGATGACACAACATGGATTGCATGCTCAAAGGAGCAATTAGAAAGAACAATTAATATTGCAGAGCAGTTCTTCCAAATTAATGATATCGAAATTAATGGCAGCAAGTCCAAGCTGGTAATAATCAACTCGAAGCTTCCAAAGGAAGAAAGTTGTGTCTTTTTCTGCAAAACGAAATTATTTGCAGAACCAAAATTATATGATGTAAAATTCCTGGGTATATACTTGCACACATCCAAGGATTTAGCTAATATTAAAAGGAAAGTAAAGAAGATTGTTGGATTGTTTACGCATGTATTAGAAAAGAAAAAGGTGACAGCTAGTCAGCTAAGCTATATAAACAATCAGGTGCTTCTTCCAAAATTAGAATATATTTTACAGGCCACAGCCCTATCAGAAAAGGACCTAGAAAATATACACCAGCCAATAATCCGCCTATGTAAAAAAAAGTTAGGCATAGCACAAACCGCACCAAATGATATAATATTTCACGGAGGTATTCTGGGCTTCAAATCCTTGGCAAGCTCTTTGTTGGCTAAGCAGGCGACGAGTCTCTTAAAAAGGCTAAACAGTAATGAAGGTTTAGAAAGCCTGGCAGAGCTAAGAATAAAACAAGGTGCAATCAAGGTGGGTATTTTGCAGGATGTACGTAGTGTGCCTTTTGATGCGTGGCATGCTACTCTCTGGAAGGGAAATCTTTCATGCAATGTGATTGAAAAATGCAAATTAATCAACTTAAAGTTCGAAACCCAAAGTATTCAGAACGAGGTGTATAACAAAGAGGTTGCGATTGTAAGTTTTCTGGATGAAAGAGCAATAAAGAACTCGATGAACACAAGGGTTAGTCTGGAGTTGGTATCACTGAACCAGTTAATAGACCCGACAGGCACAAGTTTGATGTCATGGCAGCAAGTCAGAGGTATAAGGGAAAGAAGCATGAGGGGAAAGACACCTGATTGGTTCAGCAGGATCGAAGAAAGGGTTATGATAAACAAGTCCTCAAGGGAGCTTAAAAGGGAATACCGACTAGAAGGTGAAAGTAGTAAGCTTTCGTCACCAATAAGGAAAAAAGTTCGTAATGATAAAAGGTGCAAGGATTGGGTAGTAGTAAGAAAGAAAAATTCAACTACATATTTTCTGGGACTCATTAGCAAAAAGTTTACGCGCAAAGCCATAGTAGAGCATTGGGTCGAAACCCAAAAAGTGAAAGGTGCGGTTAGAATAAATAGGTGTAAAGGCTGTGCTTTAAATAAAGGTGAAAAAGAGAATGATTGCCAATTCTCAATAGAAATGAATGAGTGTATTAGCAGAATAGATGGCATAGTCAAAAAGGAGAATGACTGGTTAATGTCATTTCTTTTGAGCTATTATAGGCATACGGCTTATAAAAATGCACCTAAAGATCAAAATAGTACAGAAAGATTAGCTATTGCGGTAGAAGTTAACAGAATAGAATTTGAAATAATTAAAAAACAAGGGTTAAGTAGTAAAATTATGAATTTACTATTAGGTATGGTTGGAAAAAATATACAGGAGGAAAGATCAGATTATGTCTTTTATACTGATGGTTCTTGGTATAAGGAGGAGGAAGGTATTGAAGATAGAATGGATTCTGCTTGGGTACAAGTAGATAAAGAGGAGGAGACGGTAAATTTGTTAGGGAAAATCAGGGTGGCCGATTGGCCTTCATCGACGAGATCTGAATTGGTTGCAATTTTTTGTGTGCTGTTAGTAGTAAAATTAGATTCTGTAGTTGTAGTTAAGACAGATAGTTTAGCAGTGATTAGTAGTATTGAGAATGTGTTCAGGTCACAAAGTTTCAAGAAGAGCCTTAAATTGAAAAACAGATTTATGAGGTAGTCCAAGTCAAAAATCTCTCCTTAGAGCTTTGTAAAGTGAAGGCTCACAGTGGTATAGTATGGAACGAACTTGCAGACAGGTTAGCAAAAGAAGCGGCGCATTTAGAAGAAGACTGGAAGTGGATACCTACCAATCCCACACGTTGGAATGCATCTCTGTGGTGGAATGGAAAACATATCGACACCTGTCCGCGTAAGTTTATTTTGCGATTAAAGAGAAGAGCCGTCGAGCAAAGATGCCTTCTTTCGAGTAAAAGTCTAGCAGCAGAATATAATCATAATAGTGATAAGCTAGACTGGGCCTACAGATGGGCAAGGCTAAAGGAATTGGGGGGGTTAGATGTAGAGGAATGGAAAGCAGTTTCAAATTAATACTACGAATCAAAGGAATGTTCCAACTTCTCCCAACACTGAATGAGTTGCATGTCCGTAAACCTTGGTTGTATAAGTCACCAAACTGCATTTTGTACAAGGAGGAGACTAAGGAAACCATGAAACATAGTTTTGCAGAGAATTTTTGGCAGGAAACAGAAAACACAGCACTGAGTGCTGCATGGGCAGTACTCTCGGATGAAGCAAGTTTCCTGTTAAGTGTTTGGGAATTAAGTTAAATTCTGTTAAGTGATAGTAATGAAGTTCGCTTCAAGGAAAGAGAAGTTTATTTAAGTGGTCTTGTATAAAGAGAGAAAATCGAGTTATTTTACAAGAAGGGACTGTCTAGAAAGGACACAAAAACTTGTATAGATGCATTTTTGTATGTAGTACAGGAGGGTTTCTATCGTGTTATTTGGAAGGAGAGATGCAATAAAGTCATCAAATGAGAAAAAGGTGCCAGTATAGAGAGATCTTTGAAAAGAAAACGTAAGGTTTTTGAAGTTCGAAACAAGGAGCCACG
>QKWP01000483.1:33858-50436 GCA_003550325.1 Gigaspora rosea | reverse complement strand
CTCTCCCTTTTACCCCTCTCTCCCTTTTACCCCTCTCTCCCTCTTACCCCCTTTCCCTTTTACTCCTCTTTCCCTTTTACCCCTCTCTTCCTTTTACCTCTCCCACCCTTTTACCCCTCTCACCCTTTTACCCCTCTTACCCTTTTACCCCTCTCACCCTTTTACCCCTCTCACCCTTTTACCCCTCTCTCCCTTTTACCCCTCTCTTCTTTTTACCTGCCGGGTTATTATTATAGCCCAATTTTTCATTAGCACATTTCAAATATAACATTTATAAAAATTACCCATTACCATTCTTTCAAATATACTTATTTTACCCATTACCCATTTTCAAATATAACCTTTTTCTCCAATACCTACTTTTCAAATATAACCTTTTTTAAAAAACGGCCCTCTATTAGCTATTTTTCAACTATGACCTCACATAGATTGTTCGGGGTTCTGTATGAGTACTATGAGTGCCATGAGTGCTTTGTCATACAGATGCAGACACAGAGGTGTGTTCGGCAATATATATTTACATACGTAGGTTAGGGTAAAAAGCGCCCTTTTTTCAAATTGGGGTTAGTAGAAAAAAGTTTATTTGTCTGAAAATTTTTCTTATAAACCGTATGTACTATACGCATCCTTCCCATATGTACTGTACTACTTTACTCACTGAGAACTTACTAGATACTGTAAATAGTAAGTACACATAGGCTCAAAAGGAACTTTTTATTTCGATTTAGTCTTTTTTTCGATTATTTTATTTTATATTTTATTTTTTATTTTATTTTATATTTTATTTTTTATTTTATTTTATATTTTATTTTTTATTTTAATTTATATTTTATTTTTTATTTTATTTTATATTTTATTTTAATTTATGTTTTTTAGTTACAATACATTTAACCGTACTAATTCCTTTTCTTCCGGCTTGGTTAATTCATTCAACTATTCAGGTTTGTACCTTTTTTCTTTGATGTATTTGATCCGGTTATAACTTTTTTTTGTCTAGCTTAACTTATTCAAGTTTTTTTTTTAGCACATACTTGGAATTAGATATGAGTTGAGACTGAAACTTGGATAAGTATCAATTTCTTTTTCAATATTATATTTGCTTTTGTTTTTTTTTTTGGTTTGAACTAACTCTTCTTTCTTGTAGGTTTGAGCTAGAATTATTAAACTTTACTTAGCCGATATTACATAGAGTTAGAATTAGCGTTTTATTAGATGCAGGTAATTTAGTAATTGTGATGTCGGCTAATTGCACTATCAGTGAAGACAGATTATAATAATTCTATAGGCCCTATATTTCCTTGAAATACGTGAATAACGATTACCAACGGATGAGAATGGAGGTCTTCTACTTGAAATTTCCCAACAAATTTGTCCAAAGCTATAAACATCAGATCCAATTCACGTTTAATAAGATATTGATATTCGATATATGCCGGCATTCCGTGAACGATTGAGTTTGAAGTCAGAAACATATTGTAAAAACTAGCAAAACTGGCAAAGTATGAAAACATAGCGAATCTAGTGAAATGTGGCAAAAAAAATTTGTTAGAAACTGTTTTAATATTAAAATTCAGAAGCTTTTCTTACCATTACTTAAAGCTTCGTTTAGTTCTCTGTAGTATTATAAATAACAATTTTTTTTTAAAAACAAATTTACTACTGTATGTTAATGATAAACGTACTCTAAACTATAAATTCAATTGTATAAATTGACCAATTACGAGAAAAGTTCTTCTATATGATGTGGTTATTTATGCGGATACGGCATTTATACGGCATATGCTATTTATACTACTTACAACATTTAATCAACTATACAACTTACAACTAAACAATTAAGCAACTAAACAACTAAACAACTAAACAACTAAACAACTAATCGATTATCTCAGTCACATGATTCTACAATCGATTAGTTGCCAACTTTAGATGCAACTAATCGATTGAAAAATTTTTACCAACTCAGAACTCTAACCTAGTAGCTTTGGTTTTTTCGATTTTTTAATATCTTGTTGGTCATAAAATTCTTTTAGCTGCTGATATCCAAATTTTTTTATTCTAGCTGCATTTGACCTTCTAAATACACCTATAACATCAACAAGTATAATTTGGTGATCATATGTTGTGGTTAAAACTTCTACAACACATAATAATTCTTCAATATCGAGTATTACATTCCTGATAATTGGGTTATCTTTTATGCGACAATTACAATTATCACATTTAGCACATTCATTAGGTTCTTTGTCTCTGCTCCAAGCATGATATTTTATAAGTGCTTTCATTCAATATTCATATTTTGTAACGCAAAAAAAAGCATCTCAAATATATCCTTTTTTTTTTGAAAGATATACTTGATCAGCTGTTTCGGGGTATAAGGGATCTTTTGGTATGCTAGAGTAGTTTTGAATTACTTTGTCCATTAATATTTAATCATATTTATACTATTTAAACCTATCTCTCATGATTTTTGGTAATTATTCCATAATTTGTTTTTATAACTCGATCAGTGTAAAATATTACATCTCGTGCATCATGGTGGTCACGGCCTGCCTGTTCAGATTGCTAAATTAGATCAGCTAAAACAAAAGGTTAATATATGTTTTAGCTATTTATTTTATAAATTAAATAATACTTACTAAGACTCATCGGAAATGTATAATGCAATATTAATCTAATTTCCATGTCATTCACATCTAGTCCAAAGGCTGGGGTTTCAATCATTACTTTAATTTCACCACATTTCCATTTTTTAATTGTTGTATCCTTTTCTAGTTCATCCATTTTTCCATAAAAGATTCCAAAAACTACCTGGAAAAGCCTTTGTCGCATCTGTTCTTGAATCTTATGGCAAAGTTTTATAGTTGCACAGTATATGATTATTTTACTTTCAGTTACCTCATTAATTAGATTTGCCATATCATCAAAAACAATGCCATTTATATCATGTCTCTGTCGAACCTCGTATTGAATCTTTTTTCTTTCTTGATTATTGCTTCTAATAATAGCAAAATTTTCGTCTAATAGGTTCAAATTTTTTTTAATTGCTTGCATATCATCATACGCGCATGTGGCAGTTAGCATTAATATAGGCGCAAGAGGATATCATTCTTTTTGAATGCTTAATTTGCCCCAAGAGTCTCTTTTTATTTGACCTAGATTAGTTATTATTTTTTAAAACTAATCATTTATAATTAAGTATTACTTGAAATGTGCAAAATCAAGCACGCAATGAACCTCATCTATGACAAATTGTATTTTTCCAGCATTATATACAGTAGTCGTCTAAATAATCCTGCAATTGCTTTATTAAGAACCAACTTTTCCGGAGTATTAAACAAAATTCGAGTCCAACCAAGCGCTATCTTATGAAAAATTTTTTCTTTACAAGCTATAGTTTCGTTTGATGATGCCCAAAGTCCAGCACAAGGAATTCCAAAGTTAACCAATTCAATCTTGCCGTTATAAGGTATTGTGATATTAAACTATTAAATTATTGTTAGTTTTATTATTTAATTTCATTATACTTACCACCTGATCTTTAATCAATGCTATTAGCGGGCTAAGAACTACCGTTAAGACATCAAATATAATAGCAGCTGCAGCATAGCAAAAAGACTTTCCGCCTCTTGTTTTCATAACCAGGAATGTATCCTTTTTATTTTCACAATAACTTATAATCATTTTTTGTTGGTTTTCACCAAAATTGAATACTTTAGTAGCATTAAGTGATATAATATCACTTATTGATATTTGTGAATATTTTAGGTCCGATTTTCTTTCAGATTCGGCAAGAATTCGATCCCACCAACCGAGAGCCGTATAGATCCAGCACAAGTTACAGAATCTAGATGATGTATGTTTTTTAAATACATGACACCCTTTACATCTAATATGACTTTCGAAATCGTGAATTAGGGGCGCAAATGATGGATAAAAAGTATGATTTCATAGTCGCTCTTCCGCGTGATACTTACCATATGTTGCCGAAAATAAGCTACTTTTTTTTGCCGATTTTTAACAAAAAAAACCGTGGGTAGCTTATTTTCGGGTTATTTACTATTTTAAGTAATTTAAAGCACAACAAAGGGATAGCTTATTTTCGAACACAAACTCTAACAAGTAAAATAAATAAATAAATATGCTGTAGACAATAAATAAATATGCTATAGACAATAAGGGTAATAACAGATATTACGTAATATTTTTTTACTATACCCTCTACCCCCCTCCCCCCCACGTAAGAGAAATTTGATTGGCTATTATAAATTTATATATCTAATGTAAGAAAATCAGAGACCCCCCTCCCCCCTCAAGATATTACGTAATATCTGTTATTACCCTAAATAAATATGTTATAAACAATAAATAAACATGCAAAAAAAAATCGGTGGTAACTTATAAAACGATCGATTATAATCGCTATATAGTAAAGTCTAAATTTTACTAAGCAAATCGATCAAAATCGCATAATTAACCTTGTTCAGCAGATCAAAATACGCGTACCCTAAAAATTTCATAAAAATCGGAGAACTTTTTATTATTTGACTTTTAATTTTTACGTTCAACAGTTTTTTTTTTGTAAAAAAAAAACTGTTAAACGTAAAAATTGAAAGTCAAATAATAAAAAGTTCTCCAATTTTTATAAAATTTTAGTGTATGCGTATTTTGATCTGCTGAACAAGGTTACTTATGCGATTTTGATCGATTTGCTTAGTAAAATTTAGACTTTATTATGTAGCAACGTTTATCGATCGTGGGGTAGCTTATTTTCAGATCTAAAAATTTTGTTAAATATATTTTGGTGCGACAAAGGGGTAGCTTATTTTCGGATCAAAGGCGTTTTGACGTTTTTGGATCAAAACTAGGGGGTAGCTTATTTTAGAAGGTAGCTTATTTTCGGCAATATACTGTATATGGAACTAGCTCCTTAACAAATAGATTTTATATTAAAATAAGTAATGTTTAAAAAATTATATTATTTAATGTAACTTGTTAACCTGGTCAAAATTAAATCTGGTTAACTCCTTTTTATCATTTGCATATTTTTTAGCCCTCGCCTTATTTCGATTTACAATTGCTGCATTATTTTGTAATTTTTGATTTTCTCGTTCGTCATTTATTTTATTAATATTATATAGATCTTCCTTACTAAATTCAATAGACGTATAGTTTTTACAAAGACTTTGCAACACTATCGAATGATCTTCATTGTATTGAATAACGGCTAATGCATGCCGGGTCTTATAAGAACTCCAATAATCGAATTTTTTGTCAAGGTAAACGAGTTTGATTCTATTAAAAGCCTCATTTGTTAAAGTTCTAATATTTGTGATTAAACCCTAGTCTCTGGGCAAACGAAAAATAGACAATATCGGTATTAGACATTCTTTGAAGTATAGATGATGATAAAGTAATCTCAGAATTTTCACGAATCCAGTATACTTCTGGCCAACAATTAGTGTGATTATTGCATAAATGACTTATAAGTCCTTCAACTTGCATTTTTTGCAGATCTTTTTCAGATGGGCTAATTAATTATGGATTCTTTTTTCGTAAACTAGCTGCGAAAATACAACTAGTAAAATGTTTCATAATATGTTGCTCGTATGAATGCAACGACAATTTATCATAGATGCTAATTGAAGGTTAGTAGAATGTATTTATTTTATATACGATAATTAAATCGCAAATATTAAAATGTAATATACTTAGTGCTTTTCTTATATTTTTGGTTATGTGCTTTAAGTCTGCAAAAATTTGATTAACTAGTGGAACTTCGGCAAGAGTTTTATTGGTATCAAGATCGCCATCAACACATATATTAATTAAAAAATCTTGATCCTTCTTTATAAGAGTTATTTTGCTAACTAATTTGTTAAGGATTGCATGTTCCATATATCGAGAACTTTGATTGTGATTTCCTTGAATAATTATATGCTCTTCTCCTGTTCTTTTGTTTTTATACAGTCGAGATTTTTGAACGGTTTGGAAGGCAATAATTGGTTTATAATAGTCTTTTTTTTTTATTAGAATTGAAAAAATTTTTAGAGAATACTAATTACTAAACTATATACTTTTTAGATACAGGTACCACCAAGGGAATAACTGTAATTCTTAGAATTAAGGTTCTTTCTTAGCGGTATTTAAATTCAAAAATAACGGTTTAAATTTTATCCTTGAACTGAATTATCATTTTCTTATTAATAGTTCTTTATAAGTAATTTTTTTTATCTTTTAGTTAATAGCGATATTATTTATTAATCTTTTCTTCAAATTCTAGATGCCATATGAATTCACCACTTGCCTGCTTGGCATTTCTTCCATGCGACCATGATACGTCAAAACTAAGCTAAAGAATTTTTTCATGTTTATTTAACTCCAATTTAGTTGAGTTAAATTGTTCGATAAGTGTTTTTTCAGTATGATTCATGCAATTTATAATCGCACTACTCGCTGATAATTTTGCTGATTCGATAATGTTTGAAAATAAATGATGCTGATGATAATGATAAATTGCTTTAGAACATTGTGATGTAACACCGATAGTTGCCAAAAAACTTTGTGCCACGTGTCGGGAAATTCTAGCCCCTAATCTGCCTGCTGCTACTGCTTTCGAGAAGCAAATATTCTTTTTTTCATTAGAAATTTCTATGATAGTTTCACATTCTTTACATCGAATAAGACACTTGGTTTTAAATTCTATAATGGTTAATTGGCAGTCCCGTGTTGAAATCAGATAATTTCCACAATTGGTGCATGGGTTTTCAAAAACTAAAGATAAGTATTTTTTGTGTCTACAAGTAATGTTGAACCAAGTTTCCATTTTTCAATTAAATCATCGATGGTTGTACATAATATTTTATCATGCAATTGATCTATATCTTTATCAGGTAAATACATTAATATTTGGTAATTTTTTCTTTTAACCGTGTAATAGTTTTTTTGCCATTTTTTAATTTATTTTTAAATGTATTATGTTCAACCATTAGGGCTTGCGTTTCATGAGATGATAAGTATTTTCCGAATTTATTAAGAGCTATTCCTTTTCTTATAGGTGTTTCTTCTATTTCTATAGCTGTTTGTAATTGGTATTTCATTTGGGTAAGAGAATTTTTTAAAGTTTTCTCAGTATTAAATGCTTTTATGGTTTGTGAATAATGATTGAAAATATTTGGATATGTTTGCATTATTATTTCTTATCCGAAAGTTCTAAATACCATAACGGTGAACGATTGTCTGACCAATTATATTTATTAAAGCATGTTTTAAAGCAAATATTGTCTTGTCCACTATCTTTGAATATTTTAAAGGTTTCATCATCTGCATAAAAATACCATTGGTAAATTAATTGATTATTTGTATCTTTCATAATGGAAAGCTTGAAATAATTATCGTTAATTTTTGTATATATGGTATATCTGGGTAATAAAGAGACCCATGTTATCGAATCTTTTTTTGAAGGTTGATACGCGTAATATCCCGCAAGTTCATTTGCATCAGAATTATTTTTATTGACTTGTGTTATAACTGGTGTAAGAATTTTATGAAGGTCTAAAACTTCTAATTCGTGTGAAATTTCACAAACAATTATACTTTTATTATCTTTCTGAATTATCATTCGTTGGATATACGTTCAATTTCTTCTGAAACAAGTTTATGATGCCATTTATTTATTTTATTTATTTTCTAAAAATATAAAAATAAAATTTACATATTTTAGAACGATTCTTTTATTACCCATAATAGTACAATTAATACGCTAAACTAATTATATAAATATTATGTAAATATTATGTAAAGTACGTAAAATACATAAAATATAATTAAAATATATAAAAAATATTCGTATCTACAGCTTTAATTTATAAAAAATATTCGTATCTACAGCTTTAATTTCTAATAGCGCATGTGTAAGCTATTTTTTACTCACTTCGAACATATGTATTTGAAATTATGGATATATCAATATTTAATATTTGAGAATACTGATTTATACAAAATCCATATTCTAGAATGCTAATAGAATAAATTTTATCACCCGCAAAATTTACTTATTACCTGCAAAATTCATTAACTTAATAAGTAAATTTTTATCATACTAACTTTGTTAATACAGGGGTTTTTTTAATGTTTTGATAAAACAAGTATCCAAAAACTTGTTTAGTGATATTTTATAATTTTATACTTATTTTTGTGTAACTTATTTGTGGTGATTATGTTGTGTAATCTTATTTACATAATAGAGTCATAATTAGTATTATAAAAATAATCTACATATACTCTACCCTTAGGGGAGTAACAAAAATCAGGTGATTTTCTAAGGGGGGGGTCAACAAAAGTTGAAATTATATATAAGAACTTGACTATATGTATATTAAAAAATAGGAGGGGGGTAGGCCTCTGATAAAAAATAATCAGGTGATTAATGACACTGCCCTTAAATGATTTTTTTGAATAAATTTATATATAAAATTAAGTGAATCAATTCATTTGATTTATAAGTAATAGTGCTCATTAGGAACATGTCCTATGACTAATAGGTGAGTCACTCATTTGACTTAAAGAATATAGCAAAGAATTGACCAACTTTAAATAAAGATTAACTTCAAACTACTAGAAATTAAAAACTTTGTCTTTAAACTAAATATCATTAAATACTAAAAAATACATATTTAAAATTTAAAGGTTTATATATACATTTTTACAAAAATTAAATTTAACTGATTTTTTTGTATAAATTTATATATAAAATTAAGGTCAGTTAACTTATTTGATTTATAAGTAATAGCAATACAAAGGATATATATATAGTTATATTGTTAATTATAGTTAATTATTGTAACAAATTATAATAAAATCTAGATTAAAATAAAATTATAGTATAAAATCCCAAAAACTAAATTTTTTTGCCATGTATCTTTTAGGATTAAAGGTTAGGATTAGAGGTTAGTTTTAAAGAAAATAAGCATTAGTAAATTAGCAAGTTAAGTAAAAAATATAGATTTTATTTTAAATTATGATCTGTAATAATTATTATTATTTTTAAATGTTAAAAGTAAGATCTTGCTTTTACTTTATTAAATTTAATAAAAACTTTTTATAATACTAAAAAAAATTTTATTTTTTTAAATCTAATGCTAAGAATAAAAACTTAGACATATACAGTATCTAAATAAAAATTTTTATAATACTAAAAAAAATTTTATTTTTTTAAATCTAATGCTAAGAATAAAAACTTAGACATATACAGTATCTAAATAAACATAAATACTTATTTGTGGCCTAAACTTATCTGTGACAATTATTAAATGCTATAAAAATAATAATCAATTAGTAAATTGAATATAAATATACAATAAAATACATATCTTTGTCCATTTGATTACTATTTAATTTACAAATCTATTTATTATTTGTGCTATAAAATTATCTTTTAATATAACTAAAAATCCAACATAATATCTAATACAAAATTACTTTTACTAATAAAAAAATGTTTAATTGGTATTAGATATTTATTTTATAAATATTCTTTATTTTATAAGTTTAAAATTAATAAACCAAACAAGTTACTTGTTATTTGTTTTATGAATAAAGATAGTTAATACACAAAGATATTTGTATTTATATAGTTAAATCAATTTCTTATAATCCAACTTGCCCAACTTCTATAAAATATTTAAAGTATAATAAACATTTTAATAAATTTGCATGCTAATATAATATAGCAATTATTTTTTTAAATATCTATTTAATTACAAAAGACATTACTGCAATGTTTAGATTAACTTTGCCAGATTTAGGTCCTTATGTATAATAATTTTCAAATATCAAACCTCTATTTGTAATTATTTTTATTTTGGGCCTCTATCTGTTATTTTGGGCCCTTATTTGTAATTTCTTCTAAAAAATATGTTAAAAATGTTTTTTTAAAAATTTCTAGCAAGTATATCTCATTTAGTACATATAGCAACCATTATTATATAAATGTATAAGTTATGGGTACCAAGTAGGCACAATAATATCATTCCTACTATGCCTTCTTAATTTAGAGCAATTCAATTTAATTATCCCAAAACACAAAGTTGTCTTTCAAAATGGCAGCATAATTATATAAAACATAATTAACTTTTACTAGTATTTACAAACCTGACTAGCAAAGAATAGGTCGAGAGTAAACTGGTTCTTATCTCTATCCCCAAATAGATTAGTATAGTATATACATATAAATTTATTTCATTATATTTTATCGAAATAAAGGATTAGAGAAAAGACCTTTATAACTTTTATAACTGCATTTTAATCACAGTAAAATTATACTATATGTATTTTACATTATCTGTTAGCAATAACCTGTTTTATACCGTAGTAATTTGACAACTATATTTATTTATCCACTTTTAAATTGCTCGTATGATGTAAGGCATACAAAACTTGACCGTGTTTTAGGTATCGCCAGCACGCAAGACAGCGATTAAAATAACAAATTAATCTGCTAATTATTACGGGTAAATAAAATTGGATTAATTATATAATCGGAAA
Organism: Gigaspora rosea; assembly: GCA_003550325.1. Lineage (NCBI taxonomy): Eukaryota > Fungi > Glomeromycota > Glomeromycetes > Diversisporales > Gigasporaceae > Gigaspora > Gigaspora rosea. The sequence continues at coordinate 39,891 of QKWP01000483.1, read as the reverse complement.
TTTCGATTATAATACATCCATACATATGCGAATAATACTTACTGAGGACCTCTCAAGGAATTACATAATTTGAAGGTAAAAAGGACCAAAATTTAATTTCTTAGCTCTTCATTTTTTTAATTTTTTTTTTTGCGTATATCAATCTACTTTAAATATCTTTAATTAAGAACAATAATATAGTTCAACTACATAAAAATTACATATTTAACAAATATATAAATCCATAAAATCACAAACTTAAAAACACATGCCAGAATTACGCTTGTCAACATGTACAAAAACATAGGAGCGTAAATAATTATCTGTTAAATTAGAACAATCTATATTATGCGACTCTTTATGAATAGTAAATAAATTGATTTCTAATACATAAACAAAATTGTAATTGTAATTTAAACAAGCTTACAAAGAAAACCGATAATTTTTTTAGTCTTCTTCACTCTCACTATCGACGGTTTTGAGCCATTGTACAAAAGGCTCCATTTGTTTCAAAAATACGGTCTTGCCACTATTTACAGCACCTTTTTCAAACCAATATAAAATAGCACTTTCTGAGACAACATCTTCATTGTATAGAATTTGTACAATTTGACGAAAATGTTTCATCAATTTTGTATCTTCATAACAATATGTTTGAACTTTTTGTATAAGTGCAAGTTCAGTTTTCGGATTAGTGGAAAATGCACTAAGAATTGTGGAACATTGCTAACAAAAGTAGAACGTAATTAATTATATTGTCTAAAATGGCCAATATATGTAACATCAATCATTTAAATATTACTTACTTTAACTTGACGCAAGGCTTGTGCTTCGATCTGTTCAGAACGAGAACCCCAGTCAACAGCTTGCATCATTGATTCCCATACGACCTTCACAAAGTCCGATTCCTGCCAACCACCTTCCTTCATTTGATGTTTGAGGTAAGTAATAACCTAGAAATTAAATAGAGAAAATAAAATTAATAAAATATATAAATTTAGTTTATGAATGCTTTATATAAATACCTCAGCGGGGGTGTTTTCAGATTTTAACATCTCTTTAACATGATCAATGGTTTGTTCTTTCATCGAATTCTTTTGTTTTTGATTATGATATTCAACAAGTTGTTTCATATCTTCAGCCTCAAAATAACGAGCAAAGTATTCTTCATCACGTTTGTTAGGAGGAAAGAATTCCATAAGTTTATTGTCCATTCCTGCCTTTTTGAGAGAGCTACCTAAATGGTCAATATTCTGTTCGCTGAGATAAGCTTTGAACACCGCCGTAACAAATTGGAGTGAGAGGCCTTTATTTTGAGAAATAAATTTCAAGTTATGACAAAATTTTGCAATCAATGCAAAAAAAAAAAAAAAAAGAATTAACCTTCATACCTTCTTTGACAAGATGTTCTTTGAACAGAACAGTCAAAACATTAATATTAATCAGTTGGCCAGAAACAAACAAACCAATAGCAGTTGCAAGTTTGTTATTCTCATCAGTTCTCCATTTGTTAATGTATTGAAGTAAATTCTTGATTGTTTCCTCAAAGCTTCGCTGCAAATATTTGTAGCGTCTGCCGATTAGCTTATTGAAAACATCAACATGCTTTTTGACACTTTCAATATTATCTTCTGCTGAGAAAATTGAAAATGGACTGCGTGGTGCACCATCGTCAAGAATTGTACCGCCGGGTGCTAATCGTTAATTAAATATATTATTAGTATAAATATTTAACAACACAATTATATAATGTAAATCACAATGTATCGATTTTTTACGAACCTAATACACCACCGGTAAGAAGAATTTCAAATAAAGTTTCACCGTATTTTCTATATTCAAGTGTGTTACCGGCTATGTCCAGTTGTTGATAAATATCGTCAAAGTCTCCGGGCTGAGCGTTATTAAGTGTTTTTAAAATACCTTCTCTAAAAACTGAGATGATTAAATTATTAGGGAATTGTTTTCGATTATAAAGAAATCAATTTACAAGTTAAGGTAGAATCTTTACCAGTTGGTTCGTACTTGGCCTGAGCTTTTTGCAGGCTCTTGTATAAAAACAGAAAAAAGAAGTTAGCACTCAGATGGAAATATAATTCTAAATTAAATCAATAAGACTGATGACAAACTTTTCTTGTTTTGATTTTAACACCATGCAAAGCAGGCAAACCCTTTGAATTGCCGTTATGTGTCGCACTCATTAAAATGTCAGCAAGTTTTTTTAAGTTATAAATCGAATTAATTAAGAGAAACAAACTGTTCGATGGTCAAAAAAAAAAATGGATACGATTAAAGCCGACGTGGGCGTTTTTAAATTATGCGCCATTTTATAGACACCCTAAATTAAGAGTCTACATGTCATGTGATTCTAAATCATCACATGAAAATAATTATTAATCGTTAATGTATTAAAATTCAGTGTTAATAAATATATATGTTAAAAGACTGTGATGATTTAACATCGCATAGTTGTACGTATAGATTAAAGTTCTTACTAATTTGGAATATTTGAAATCTATTTTTATAAATTTTTAAAATATTGAAGATTGTTACAATGCTGGTATATCAAGATCGTGACGAAATAAATCAAGAAGCGGATATCTCAGGGCACTAATAAATATGTCAAAAAGATTTTTTATCCATTCTTCTCTGATCCTAATTTTTTTTTCTTCTTTTTTTTTTTAATACGTAATTTTAAAAATGGTTTTAAATAAGGAAATTTTAAGTTTTGAAAGGACCATTAAAATCGCCACAATACCTGCATTAATCAATTCAATATATTTTTATTAGAGGGCACAGAGGATTTCTTTTGCAGATTCTGGGCAAACATACGCAGTCAACTACGATATAACAGAAATCAGAACTAGCCTAAAAAGTTCTGTTATATTTACTATATATCCATATAACAGACAAAATAATGTATTATCTTTTTTATAACGAAAGTATCGATGTTATAGAGTTTGCGCTCTGATTGGTCTCCGGCCGATGCATTATATTATCTAAATTTAGCAAGTGGGCTGGCTGTTATACGCAGTATGACCTTTTTACTATTAAATCCGTTATATAATCATTTTAAATTGCCTATTAATTTTCAAATTCTAGTAAATCTGGTATATAAAGCTACGTACAACAAAGAAGTTTGCTATTTATTATTGTCGGCCGTAATAATATAGATTAATAAAATCGATTCATTTTTAAGCCTTAATCTTGAATATTTATACAGTTAACTTTTTTATCTGTTAGTAACCAATTATATTTTTGACTTAATAAAGAATTTTAAATTAAAATATGGATATCAAATACAAAAAATATATACCAAAGACGGAGCGCAGAAAGCATGATTAAAATCTATTTGATTGGAGAATTAAACGACACAGCATGCACATGACTTATGCTCCGTTATCGAAAGTAGAGATTATACCCGTTTCAAGTATTACTCGGGTTACCCGCGGGTAACCGGATAACCGGGTAATAACTAGAGCTACTCGGGTGTTCACCCGGGTAATACCCAGGCAATTAGAGATGCAAGCACCAGGCTTTTTGTATATTACACCCTAACTTTAAAATAATAGAGTTCAAACGCTCCAATATAGATACACGTGATTGTTAACCAATAATATCTCAATCAAGTTGCAAAAAAGTTGTGGGATTCACGGGATTAAAAGAGTACATTATAAGACGAAGCAAAGCATTAATTCATCCGTTAATTCTATTCTCATTTAAAAGATTACTCGGGTACAACGGGTAAAGTTTTATACCCGGGTATAACCGTTGTTCACTCGGTTAATCTATGGGTTCACCTGTCAATTAACCGATTAATGTTTTTGGCGACTACTTTGAAGATGACAAATTATCTAAACAAATTTAATTTTACTAAATTAGTTGGTTTTATATATGATAATTTTATAATAACTATATATGTACTACTTTACTAAAAAAGGGGTCGGGCTGATTTCATATACAGTCAAACCTCGATATAATCACCAGTTCGGGAATTCAGATAGGACCTTCGGTTTGTCCTTTTGATCTTGCATACTTAACATTAATTTATATAACTTTATTAGAAATGTTCGGAAAAAGAATATTGTACACGTCTTGAAAAATGGTTTTATTAGTTGATGTCTTTAATTTCAAATAAAAAAAAATCATGTTTATATTCGAATTTATATAACCGGTATCGATGTATCAGAATAAATTCTTGAAATACACATGCAAAAGTAAACACGATTATATATGCAAGGACCAGCTTTATTTATACTGCAAAAATAGTGCGAAGTACATTTTATTTGGCATTTATTCAGATCTAATAAATTTGAATTTGTATCGACCACGAATAGAAGATTAAAATAAGTCATTATACAATTTCACTGATACAATAATTTATATATGGATTAGCGAAAAAATCTTTATTAATAGAAAAGAAAAAAAAGAGAAAAAAAAGAGAAAAAAACTATATACACTCATTTAAATAAATTTCTATATGCTAAAAATACATAGTGTAAAAATGCAAAAGTAATAGTAAACGATATAAATATTAAATTAATATCCAATTTAAATTCTCTATTTCTGTTTTCTAATCCTAGTGCTTGTTCGTTTAATCGAAGTGAGCCTATCCAAACAATCTCTCTACACATATCATGATAAGTTACAACACCAATATCGCATTCTGACGTTCTAGCCCTATCTATTGCCTCATCCGAAATTTTACAAATATCAACACCCACCAATATCCCAAACGAAAACCTCCCTTTCTTAACCACTGTATCCAAATCATTATTTCCCCTTCTTATCACCGTCTCCAATTCGTCTACATGCGACCAATCTAATAAATAATTATCGATTAGTCAAAGATTATTAAAGTAGGTCAATATAAATATTAACACACCTATATTTTTCTTATACCAAGCCTTACACTGGATTACGAATGTAAGCCCACAAACTTCACAAATAATGTCTCTCCCTTTGTCACCAGGCTTTCTAAATTAATATTAAAATGAGTACATGCATCATCATCATATATAGTTAAGCAACATGTATCTTATTCATCATTAAATCCCCGGTCCAAAAGCTTCAGCGGGATCATCGGTAACTGGGAAGAACGTTCACATAATTAAATGTGGCCCGATGCGCTTTCGATTCCCAGATGATTTACACCGACGTGACAGCGTACCTTCAGATACATAATGATTCAACATGTAACTCAATAAGAAAACTTACCCTGTATGTACGACTTTGACTCCTAAAGGGGCTAAAATTCTTTTTATTACAACTCGAATCTTTTTCCTTTCTCCACCGATGACTTCGATATAAACAAAATTTTCAACTTCAAAGTTCATCTTGTTTTTAAAATATTAACTTGCGTTAGTAAACATCGGAAAAATTTCCCATACCATATTATCATCACTCCTTTTTTGCTGGGAACGTTTTGTCAACAAAACGTGTAAAAATTACTCAAATAATTGTTACTATAAAAAAAATCATTATTAAGAAATATGCTAAGAAACCTATTTTAGAATATAAGAAAAAAAAATTTTTAGTCGAATAAATATACTTTCGGTAGCATATTGAGACTTGCTTTAGGAGAAGATGCAGATGCAGTAAGTTATCAACTAAGGCAATCGTGGAACTTACCCGATTTCAGAAGTTGAGAAGTTGAGTCAGTATCAGATTTTAGTGTTTAATCATGTGAATTGTATAAAATCAAACGTCGATTATGTATAAATTTTCATATATTTTTAGTACAAATCGAAATTCACTCTTACTATATCTTTAAATTTCATGTGATGTTAGTGAAGTCGAAGTGGAGTCAACTCTAAACAGAATAGAAGTAGAGTTTAAGATATTTTATTAGGTTGTAGAGTATTTAAAAATGTATGAATATCGTGTTTAAAGAATGACAGTAAAATAAGGGTTTATTAATACTTGTAATCATTGGAATGAGTCAAATGGATGAAAAATAATAGTGTTCGAGGTTAGGTGGTCGAGAAATTATAGAAAATAGGTATGAAAAGGTATAGTAGCGAGTGCTTTAGAATATATAATTATGAATATGAT
>QKWP01000483.1:12693-24426 GCA_003550325.1 Gigaspora rosea | reverse complement strand
GGTTGTTCTTCGAATCATCAATACCGAAGTATTTCATCTAGCTTTAACTCAAGTTAATCTCTTTGAATTAGAGTGAAAACCGTACCGTGGGGAAGTTAAAAAAGCTGGACGTCATGGAGAGAAGATGAAGCGAACTAAAAATAAAAAATAAAAAGTTAAAAAAACGGAAGAAGCAAAATGCAAAAATAGGGAATAATGAGGTTAGAGGAAAAAAAAAAGATGACCCTTATATATCAGATCTTATATCTTTTTTAATCGACGTGTTTATTGTTTTCATCAACGTATTTATTGTTTATATCTTTTATTGTCAACGTGTTTATTGTTTATATCTTTTTTTGTCAACGTGTTTATTAGCAACCACGTTTAGTAATCACGATTTTTGAACGTGTAATTTTCGGTAGTAGGGTTGGGGCACGGGGTAGAGCTCTGACACGGGTCAAATAATACCGACTAGTAGTGATGTGATCCGTTAGTTTACAATCCGCATATCCGTTCAAAATCCGCGAATTTTGTGCAATCCGTATTATCTGTTCAAACCGTATGCATTTTGCCGATCATCCGTTCAATCCGTCAACCAGTGAATCTAGTTAAACAATTGAATCCATTCAATCCGTGCTTATTGATGATCATTATTTCATTATCTTTAATCTAAATAAAAATTGTATGCACATCTATGTATGCAATTATTTTCGTTGCATGCAGATGGCGTAAGTCACTTTTACTTTGTTTTAGCACAATGTTGCACAATACTGCTTTGTTTATAACGAGAGAGTCAGCGTATTTTACTAAACAAAAATGAATATCGAAAAATATTACACATCCAAAGATTATAACCGCGGATACGCGTATCATCACGGTGTGGGTGTTGAGAAGAACGAAAAGTTGGCGTTCGAATACTACCAAAAAGCCGCTATCAATTATGACCATTTATTAGCGAATTTTAGTCTCGGTCATTGTTATCAACATGGGACAGGTGTTGTGATTAATTACGAAAAAGCTTTAGACTTCTACAAGAAAACTTTCAACAAGGGATTACCAGAAAGAACGTACATGGTCGGTTATTGTTACGAATATGGTATCGGAGTCGTCAAGAACACACAGGAAGCTCACAGATTCTTTCAGATTGCCGCATCTCATGGTGTGACAGGTCCGTTCGATGTCGGTCGATGTTTCAAACCAGACACTAAAACAACAATTACCAATGAAATAATTGAGGGTTTGTGGTTTCTTGAATTAGCTTCGAGGTATCATGATAGTGCGAATTATATTGAGGCGTTTAAATATTATCAGAAATCTGCAGAGATGGGCAATGCTAAAGGAATGTATAATGTTGGTTTATGTTATTATCATGGAACTGGAATTGAAAAAGATGAACGTAAGGCATTCAAGTATTCTCAAAAAGTTGCCGATATGGGAAATTCTAATGGAACGAATATGGTCGGTTGATGTTATCTAAACAGGATTGGGGTAGAGAAAGATGAAAAAAAGGCCTTTGAATACTTGATGAGATCTGCAGATATGGGTCATGCAAGTGCAACAAATTCTGTTGGTGTTTGTTATAATCTTGGAGATGGAGTTGAAAAGGATGAACGTAAGGCATTCATTTATTATCAAAAGTCTGCAGAGATGGGGAATGCTAGTGGAATGTATCAAGTTGGATATTGTTATGATGAAGGAATTGGAGTTGAAAAGGATGAAAAAAAAGCATTCATTTATTACCAAAAATCTGCTGATATGGATAATGTGAATGCAATAAATGCATTAGGTGATTGTTATCGTATCGGAATTGGAGTTGAAAAGAATGAGAAAGAAGCATTCGCGCAATATCAAAAATCTGCTGAGATGGAGGATACCTTATGTCCAACGTAGTGTAGAATGTAAAAAAATGGCGTAAAGTGTGCATAGGTCTTCTTTTCGTTATTGTTTTGTCACAAGAAATAAGACGCTTCCAAGCTTCTTGTGCCAATGAAGGAGGTAATTGATAAATCAGAACTGCAGAACAAGCCTTTAATAATGATGAATATGACTATCATTACGGGATCGTTACCGCAGATATGTTAATTTTCTCATTTTATTTTTTAGCAATGGAATGGCATTTTATTATATTTTCGACTGACGGACTTTATTGTACAGTACCAGCGAGGATGAATATTAAATAAACCTCTCAAAAACCGCGCGATCAAAGAAAATATCGATATTTTTCGAAACAGTGTACAACGAATAATTGGAATCATTGTGGTTTGTTAAAAGACAGGATAACAGCAAGTAACAGTAAAAGGCGTCGTGTACAAAAAAAATAAAACAATAGATTATATTTCTGCTTAAGGTGAAGTAGGGTATTCTGACGCAGGGGGGTATTTTGACGCACTTAAGTTTTTTATAATATCTTGCGATACACTGATCAGAATCAAACAATTTTAGTACCATTCGATTCGTTTTACTGAGACGGATCGAATGATACAAAAATTATTCAATTCTGATCAAGACTTGAGGGAAGGTTAGACTTATTGTGTAGTTCTTACGTTATTTTCTCTTTTTTCCTATCTGAGCAATTTAAGGGGGAGAGGTTAGCAATAGAATTTTGCTAAATTTAGATAATTAACACTGAGGTCTAATCGGATTTGCATAGTGCGTCAAAATACCCCCCAACTCACAAAACAAAACAGTTTTCAAATAGTTTTTGAAAGTTCAAATTATCGAGTTTTGTTTTAAAATTTAAGACGTTTATTAGTTTGGCGATGGATATTAGATCGAATATTAGTTTATTTTAATAAAATTTGTGAATAATATTTTTTTTCTGAAAACTTACTATTAGCACTCTTAGGTGCGTCAGAATACCCTTATGCATTTCACTATATATATATTTTTTTATCCTGTATTTTTATTGTAATAAAGATTTTTGGTTAGAGGAATGTACAAAGTATCGTGTTATTTTTTGTGTAATGTATAACAATAATAATTTTCTTGGCAAAAGTGATCGGCAAGTCTGATCGTGACATTTTGTCACGGTTTTTTTCGTAAACATGTCGACTTCTGCTCACGTAACCAACGGCAAGTTTACTTTCTTAGCACGCTCTATTTGAAACTCTGTGATTTCTAGGAATCTCGTTAGATGATCCTGATTTCTTTACTTTGGACCGCGAGTGGACACTGTTAAATTTTCTGTTATATCGACAAAAATGTTCTGATTTCTGTGCCGACAAGCATGAAGAACACAGCCGGTATACTCGTAGCCTTGCTAGTATACTCAGTTACGAACAACAATCCCCGGAAATGATTAAACTGGCTAGCGACGCTCTTAATTTGTTACAAGTTAAGTATTACTTTTTGGTGTTTTGTTGGCAGTGGACGGGTCTCAAAGGGCAATAGCCTTTTTGGATGGAGTTGCGATCTGCGTTCAACCACCCAACATCCTTGGTTGCGATCGGGGATGGTTAGTTGCGACTCGGGTGGTTCCGTCCTGCTGAAATGTGTTCAACCACCCAACATTCCTGGTTGCGATCGAGAATGCTTGAGTTGCGATTCGGGTGGTTGTTCCTGACGAAATGTGTTCAACCACCCAACATTCCTGGTTGCGATCGGGAATGCTTGAGTTGCGATTCGGGTGGATGTTTACACATTTTTTCATTAATATCTATCACTTCTGATTGTAATTGGGAGCTTGTGAGTTGAGACTCAGGTGATTCCGTTTCTTACAAATTTGATTTTTTTTATTAATAGAAGGAAAAAAAGTCAAAATCGATTGATAACTTCTGGAAGACGGCTACGTTAGCGCAAGAGAAGAAAGTGGCAAATGAAATCGAACGTTCAGTTTTGTTGGTATGAGATATTCCGGCAATATAACAAGGTACACAACGTGAACACTAACTTGCCTATTATAACAGGATGAACTCGCTACATCAGCTGTACACTCAACCCTTCAACGTGATAGGCAAGAAAGTTTGGTTCGAGAAAAAGTTACAAGACGATTAGAGAGTATAGATGATGATCGCACGTACAAGCGTCACAGGTCACAGTCTCCGAACATTGAGGTAGTTGAATGGCCAGCTTTTAATATGAAATTTACTTCTTACCTTTCCCATCTTCGACGTGTTTATTAGAATAATCAAAAAGAAAATAGCACGGAAGCGATTAATAATGAACAAAATTTAGGTGAAAAGCGAGTTGGGGTAGGTTTCTATAAATGATCAATTGTATGAAACTTCTTTCTAACTCGTTTGTTATGACGTTCTTTAGGAAGAACTCGTGAAACAGTATGATTTGAGAGAACGACAAGAAATCAACTATGCCGAAATTTCAAGCTCAGACATTGATCCACATCATGTAATTATTCTTGTTACTTTTTTTGCGCAATAAAAAATATACAATTCTCATTCATTTTTTATTTTGTTGTTTTGAAATCGCTGACTTAGAGAGAGATATACGGTTCTATCAAGGCGGAATAGAGAGGAATGAAGATACCAGAAAATATCACAAATTTTTAACAGATCAGGATAGGCTGGTTGGTGAAGAGTTATTTCGTCGAAGTATACTAAAGAGTGGTTTAAGTACTGCATGGCTTGATGATCTTATGAACGAATGGGAAAAAACTTATAATCAATTTATACAAATTTTTAGCCAGGAATAACAGGTACAAAATGCTTACTTCACAGAAAGAGGTTTTGCTAAAATGCGTAACGTATAACTTCTGTACTATATGTCTGGGGTCTTGGTGAAACTTGTTATTTTTCTACTAGTTCGCCAATTTTGCTATACTTTACTATTTTTGCTAGTTCATCATTTCACTACTTTCTTTAAGTTTGCTAGTCTTACTTGTTTCATTAATTTTGTCAGCTTTACCTGTACGTTACATTAGGACCCCAGACATCTAGTATAGAGGTCATACTTGTTTTTTTTTAGCAAAAACCCCTGAAGAACATCTAGTATAGAGGTCATACTTGTTTTTTTCAGCAAAAACCCCTGAAATTTGAGAAGCAAAAAACAGTTTTTGCCAATTATCTTGGCATCTAGTAGACCAATTCAAACAAACTTTTTTTAAAATGAAGCTCTCAATAAGGTGCATCTAACAAAAAAACTTTATTCAATTCTGATCACTAGATCAAAAGTTATTTAAACAAATATATTTTGTTGTTTTCAGCAAATTGGACCAAAATTGGCCAAAATCCAGTTATAATCCATATGAGAAGTGTTCTTGGTTCTGTCACATTTCACTAGCCTCACTAATTTTGTTAGCTTACAAGTAGGGTGTGCAATGGGCCGGGCCGAACCCGATAATTTGTGGGTTGGGCTGGGTTTGGACCGGGCCTGGGCCTGAATTTCAGGCCCATAAATTAATTGGGCCGGGCTTGGGCTGGGCTTGTAAAAACAGGTTGAGCTTGGACCGGGTTAAACCTGATAATTTATATAGTTTGAGCCTTGTTCGGGCCAAACCCGGGCCTAGATTTTTAGTTCTACAATGAATTGGGTTGGGCCCAGATTTGGCTCATAATTTAACGGGTTGGGTTCGGGCACAGTCAAACCCGGTCCAACCCGGCCCATTGCACACCCTACTTACAAGGTTGTATCTTACTAGATTCGTCAGTTTCTGATTCATTATACTTCGCTAGTTTTATCCTTTCATTACATTTTGTTAGTTTCACTGCATTTTGCTAGTTTCACTATGCTTTACTAATTTTGCCAAAACTTTTTTAAAATTATTTTTTTTGGCAAAAAATGAACTAGAGTTTCAACTTTCACTAATGCAAACCCTCTAGATTTTGTCTCTGTCTCAAAAAACTCGTTTAATTGTGATTTAGAAAAAAAAGTATATTAGTTGTATCTACAAACAAGAAAAGAACAATACACATCTACTGTATAGCAAAAGTATAAAGAAATTATACTTCTAAAAATATTTTAGAGCCAGAAAGAAATTAAAAAAAAAGAAGTTAATAGTTGAATGTATTTATAGAAAAGAAAACAAAAAGCAACACTTTAAAAAATTCAGTAAAGTATTTAAAAAGTTTTCGTTTTTTAAATTAATAAGTAAAAGCTCTAACTTATGTTTTTGTACTGTATACTTACCACAATGCTTGAATCTAAAATTAAAAGTCTTTTGTGTATGTACATACTGTAAAGTGTTGCATACAAACTCAATTTGTAACCAGGAATATAATACAAGAAGAAGGTTAAAATTCAAATTGAACAATTCTTAGTAATGAGGCTTAACAAATTCATAAAACAAACATTCTAGATTAAATTTCCATGTATGTTATACGAAAATGATGGACCACTGATTACATATGAAAAATGATCTATATTTATTCTACTCTTAAGAAATTATATGAGCGGATTTGAATATATCAGCTAAATTTAATATGACATTCATGATAACTAAAAATAGATTAACTAATAAAATTATAAAACAAAGTCATGAGGATCTGCATAACCAATTAAATCAATTAGAAAATTTAAATACACAAGTAATATATATTACTGAAAACTTTTTGCAAATAGCAAATTACTACTACTATATTCTTTGATTTATATTATTTTGCTCATATTTATTTATTATTAAATATAACATATTATCCCTTAGATTGTAACACAGACAAATTTGCCTGCGTATTTTAAAATTTTTAATAAAATTTTAAATATTGATTTTAGCCATATCTTTTCTAAGTAAAAAATATTCTTTAAGTTTTGTTTTAGTAACTTTGTTATAAAATTTTTTTAAAATCATTAGAAAACTTTAATATAATAAATGTTTAAAGTTCTTGTATTGGCATTTTTACTATTAAAATTTTTCTTTAGATTTTTTCAAATTTTATATGTTCCTGTCTATAAAAAAAATCTTTACTTCTAATACAAGTCTTAATTTTTACAAGTAAATCATTAAAGTTGCAATAATGAAAGTTGTCATCCTTTATATAAACTACAATATTGTCTTAAGAACTATAGTTCTAAAACTAAAACTAAATAAGATCGCAGAAAAATTGTAATAAAATTTTTTAAAAAAATTTTTTCTTAAAATTATCTATTTTCAGCTTATATGTAACTATAATTTATTTTCTTATAATATAAAAACTAATTTTGCAAAAAAGTAATCCTTATTTTCAAATATAATTGTACAAAGTTTTATTTAATTATTTTAGTATTTTAAAAAAGTAAATCAGAGCTAAAAAAGTGCAAAAACGCAGGCAAATTTGCCTGTGTTCTACTACAATCTAAGGGATATTTGTCTACCTAATAAATTCTATGCAGTACAAAATATTAATAAAAAAAAATAAAGTACTAGATGTTTTGTATTGCAGCATTGTTACTTGTAAAGTTTGTCTATTTTGGGATTTTAAAAAATTATTTTGAATTCTTGAATCTAAGTATTATTGAATATAAATACAAAATTTTTAGATACGATATTAACAAAAAAGTAAATAACATTTTAACTATTACAGTATTAAACTCATAAACAAATCTTTAGTCTTGTTACTAGTAAACTTTTGTCCATTGTAAATCTTTTTGCTCGATTTTTTGCAAAATCTTTGAATCTAAGGTCTTGTTGAGTGTAAATACAAATTTTCAAACCATTACAATAAAGAAAAAAAAGAAAGACATTGTAAAAGTAACTATTAAAGTATTAAGCTTATAAACATTGTTACTAGTAAAAGTTTTGTCCATTGTGGGATTTTTTGTGAGATTTTCCACAGGATCTTTGAATCTAAAATCTTGTTGAGCATAAATACAAATTTTTAAACCATTACAATAAAAAAAAAAAGAGCTCTGTAAAAATAAATACTATAATACAGTATTGTATCTACTAGGTTATCAGGAGCTGATAGATGTCCGAAGCAATAATATATTGTTACAAAACAGGTTTTTAGGATAGCGTAGTAATGTAGTACAGAATAGACTTTGTGAATGTATAATTTATTTCATATAGTTAATATTTCATTATTATATATTTAGTCATATTATTATTATATTAGTATATTTTATTATTGTATTATTATTATATATAAATATAGGAAAAGATTCTATTGGGTAAAAGTATGAGGCACAGTAACTGCGCCACAATACTGCGACTTGGTTACACTAAATAACACAAAATTATACCAACTAGTAACTTAGGTAATACGAGACGCAACACGACTACCTCCAATTACCTCTACACAACTACCCCCAACTACCCTCACACTAATACCCCTACCTACCTTCGCACAAATATCCCTGCCTACCTCTATACAAATATCTCCACTTATCCTCACACAATATCCCTATCTATCACTACACAAATGTCTTGTTTACCCCAAACAAATATCTCTAATTACCTCTGTACAAATACCTCTAACTATCTTTACAATAATGCAGTAATTATCTCTAGTTATCTCTGCACAAATTAACAATAGAATTGTTACACCTCTTAGGATAAAAAAGTTATAAAAAGGAAGCATTTTCCCCTTCCTGCAAAAGTTAGAGTTCAATACCCTCACCTAGAATCTTAGCTTAGGATAATATCCTTACTTTCTTTATAATTATCTTGTAAAGTGTAATATTCCCCCTCTAGGGTAATTCCTATAGGCAAGGCTTATTACCATTTTATATTATTTAATAAAATTATATACTATCTTTATCATGAATCATTTGCCTCCTGCTGTGAAGTAAAAAGTGTACTTCACCTCCACCCTGTGTATATTCATAAATACATCACTGCACCGGGTGACCTTGTTACTTTGCTATATTCATTACAAGAAGGCTATAGCATTGTAGCATTTTGGAGCCTTCTGGCGGAAATCCTCTATAATAGTGGAAATCATTCCTTTAACAGCGGAAACACTTCTTTCTCTTAAAGCAAATCCTTGTTCCTTTCTTGCAAACTTACTAAAACCTAAGGGAAACTCTGCTCGTTTGAAACAGCCCTTTGAAATTCTATTGCCTTAACAAAAACTCTGCTTCTTTAAAGGAAACTATTCTGGAATCAAGTGGACCTCCTAGGAAAAAGTGTGAAATCATAGACGAAATCACCAAGCTCTACTGGGACTATACATCTTAATCCTATTTTTTTTTTATTATTTTGCAGGATTGGCCTCTAAAAAAGCAATATTAAAATTTTGATATTATTAAGTATAACTATTTAAATTGAATTTTGTATTTTATGTTGAAAAACAAACTTGGAAAGTTTATGCTTTCACCTCTTGCAAGTACAGCTAGCATATTAACAAATTTATTGCATGCTTATTAAAATTTGATTATTATTACTAACTATTATTATTACTGATTTATTTGTCGACATCATTGTATTTTTCAAACCATATTTTATTTTATTTCTTTCTCTTCGCGCGCAAAATATTATTTTATCGTTTATATTCTCGACTAGTCAACTATATTATTTATTACTAACTTATCTCTGGTAGATAAATTTTCGTCTCTTTTCTTTAATTTATTTAGATCTTATGGGAGATTCCCTAACCCGATTACATAATAACGCTATTATCAGACATCAACAAGCCCATAACAATAACACTACAATAACTTATTAGCTATCCAAGTCCTACAATACAGTGCACCTAATTTATCTTGTCAATTGTGTTTTCCTCCATGCATTTTTAGTTTTTCTACAAATTTTGATAGTTTGTGGGATTGGTATTCCCATACCTATAATGCTATATCTTATAGTCACATAGCATAATTTTGCTCGACTTCATGCTGTTGGACGGTCCTTTGCTTGATCTGCTGCCCGTGATATTATATTTAGTTGCCGGTATTCACACAACGTACCTCCTCCACATGCAACTATTTCTACTTTATTTAGACAATATACTTCCCACATACAAATTCCTTGAATTAACAAGATATATAATAACCAATACGATATTTATATTAATCAACCAAATTATACTCCTTCATTTACCTCTTCTCCTGTTAATTTAGAAAACACACAATTACTTTCTACTCACTCTACTCAATCTACTAGTACAGAAACTGTTATTGATATTGAAACCACTACTCTTGAACATGATAATAGTTCTGCTTCAAATAGTGAAATCTCTCAAATTAATATTGAAATAGCAACTGATACATCTTTTTCTGATACTTCATTCTCATCTCCTTCTACTCCAACTGAACCAAGTGAAACTGTTATTGAATTTGCTGGTGAAATTCACGATATATCTACTTCAACTATAGAAATTGAACTAGAAAATACAACTACTTTACTCTGCCTCACCAAGTCCTGAACAAGTTATTGGTGATGGATCTGCTCCTATTAGTCCTATTACTCCTTTAGCACTACAAAATAATTCTCCTTCACCTGACATATCTTCGCTCTCTGGTACAACTAACTTGTGGTCTTCTACAACTGTGGATCGTGATACAGAACAATCAACTTCAAGGCAGTTTACTCCATTATATCCACAACTAGAAACTACTGATAATTGGAATACTGATCAAATAAATTATATTCCTGGAGCTTATACTACTCTTATGTTTAGCCTCACATTTATTCAAAACCCCTATACTGCTCCTTTCAGTCCCTTAGTTCTTCCTACTACTTATCATACTTCTGATCCAATTGACGAATTACACATAAGTAATACCCACTATAGAACAGATATTGAAACCTTATATCATACACGTATTGGACAATCACTACTATATCCACCCACAGACGAAGCTATTTGGATTGACAATAATCAAGATATTGAAATCCTTATAGTCCTATATATCCTGATCTTACCAATACTGAGGAAATAGCTCAAAGAATAGTAGATAATTACTCAGATACAGAATTCACTACATCTCTTGGTGAATATATTACTAGCATTCTTGATCAGCCTGAAGCTTTAGTTAACAACTCCGACAACCAAGATTCTATATCAGAAACAGGCAATATATATGCAATAGTGGGAATAAGGGAGCTTCCAGAAATCAGCTGATTTCTGGGTGGGTAGGTGGGTCAGCTGAAGTATCAGGTAGTGTTCCGCAGATCCGATCCGAGGACCCGGATCCGATCCGGATCCGGTGTTCGGATCGGATCCGGATCCATGATTTCTAGTTCTACCGAATCCGGATCCAAAATGGGATCCGATCCGGTAGATCCGTGGATCCGCTCAAATAATAAACGATAATTGGCTGGATACTCTGATTGGCTTATATTATTATATTGTTTAAAAAAAGCGTTCTCTTAACTTTAAACCATTTTATCTAAACCGTTAAATAAAAACTTCAACGCTTTTTTTTTTT
Organism: Gigaspora rosea; assembly: GCA_003550325.1. Lineage (NCBI taxonomy): Eukaryota > Fungi > Glomeromycota > Glomeromycetes > Diversisporales > Gigasporaceae > Gigaspora > Gigaspora rosea. Next base: position 13,212 of record QKWP01000483.1, on the reverse strand, counting down.
TCTATTATAAAGATAAGATCAACTCTAAGTTTTCTAAGCCTTCTAAGTTTTTTAAAACCGCTAAGTTTTTTACGCCTTCTAAGTTATCTAAGCCTTCTAAATTTTCTAAACCTTCTAAGTCTAATAATTAGGGACGTTATGATAAATTTTAAATTTTAGATTTTTTTTTTTTTGAATTTTTTTTTTTCGATATAAAGAATTTTGCGTTATGCGTTATGATGTTGGACGTGGAACTTTTTTTTAAAAAAAACTTTTCTTCTAATACCGAAGAACTTTTGAACTTTTATCAAGACAATGTCAACTTTGTCTACGCTTCCTCCTTGGGAGTTTAGTGAAACTGATTATGAACAAACGCCTACTTACATGGACGAAGATAAAGCTGAAGCTGAAGCCGAAGCTGAAGTCGAAGCCGAAGTCGAAGCTGAAGCTGAAGTCGAAGCTGAAGTTAGTAAATCATCTCCAACCCAATCAGAAGGTGGTAGTAGCAGTAAAACTGTGCGTTCCAGGTAGGAGGCTTTA
>QKWP01000482.1:260337-282961 GCA_003550325.1 Gigaspora rosea | reverse complement strand
TGAAAATTTGCAAAATATTGCGAAACAATGCGAAAATATCAAAATATTACCTCCTGCGCGCATTAGTTTATTGATCTGCATGAGTACGTGACCCCTGTAGGGGAGGTAATTTGCATTTTTTTATTTGGTCTATTTCGCAATATTTCGCAATATATTTCGAAATATTTCGAAATAATAACCGTAATATTACCATAATATAACGTAATATATTACGTAATAAACCGTGGCAATCATAAGATTTTTGTAATATTACGGGCCATAATATCTTACATAATATTACGTATATATAATTCGCTAATGACTATTAATTTTTTTGTACAGTATTAATTTATATCTATATTAAAAAACCTTTGATTAAGTAAGTATAATGTTTGAAAATAATCTATCTATCTAATAAATTGGTGGACCTCTATAAGTGCGCGCACGTTCTTGGGACCAAACTCTAACAAAGTGCACTTAAAGATCAATAAGAGAAAGTGCATTTGTAGAGATCATATGTATATATATATATTTGAGCCAGAATTTGTGTGTGTTATTTATAAAGACTTTGCTTTTATATGAGTGCACTTATACTGCAATATGATTGGGCATATTTTGCACTATTTGGACAAATTGGACATGGTCTAAATGTTTAAAAATTTATATAGAGCTAATATATAAGATATTTAAGCTAAAAATTAAATTATAAATTCTTTAAATCTATACCTTCTAAATAAAAAAAATTTTAAAAATTTTATGCTACAGTTTTTAAAATAACTAAATTTAAGTAAAATTTTAGATTTTTATGTGTAACTGGTCATATCGGCGGATTTACACAAATGGACCTTTTTTCAAGACCCCGATTTTCATATAATTTTTTGCAAATCAAACCACCTTATCTCTAAGATCTAATAGGTTGGCGCTTATCTAATGGTTTTATTTATATTGATCAGTTATTTGTTAATCATTTGATCATCATCTGACCAATGAATTTTTGTAAACAATCGAATTTTGGGGACCCATTTTTAGGGCCCAATTTCAATTCCGTAAATCTCTGATATGTTTTTATTGTTGTACAAAATTAATTAAAAAAATTTTTTTTTTTTTTTTAAAGAGAGGTCTATCCTCCATATCCTTTATTAATTCAGCAAATTGTATACATATAGAGATTACATATATAAAAATACTATACTAGGGGATATAAGGTAAGAGCTAGATTTACTCTTGACCTATTTTTTGCTAGAATAGTTGTAGATCTCTAGGCTGCGAGTAAAAATTGTAGTGAGGTAATGTTAGATGTAATGTATTTAATTGATTTTTGATTAATGTAGGTAGGTGAGAGGGGATTGTTGGAAATAATTTGAGGGTTGGTATTGGTGTTGGATTAGGCATTGCTAGTGAATGAGTTGATTGTCGTGAAGGTAACCATAATTCTTTATATATGTATTCTATGATGGCGTGGTGAATCGCAGGGGCGTGTTTTGTTTGGAGTCTTAATGAAGTAAACGGAGCACATGATATATTTGTAATTATACCAAGGAGAAGTTTCTTTTTGGTATGTAAATCTAAAAAGTTATTTATGAATAAATCGAGTTGAGTTAGTGGTTGTTGGATTTTGTTCGCAAATTCTATTATTATACGTTTTATTTTAGTGCGGGGGTTATGGTGATTTGCGGTGCAGGTGATTATATATGAGATGTCTTCTGATTCCGCATAGTATCGAGGACATAAGTGGTTAGGGTGTTTGGTAGGGTGGCGAAAGTGTAGGATTAAGTGGGTTGGTAGCTCCTCAGCTAACAGTTTCACTTTGAAGTTTTTTAAGTTGGAGCGTACCAGGTCCATGTAAAGTACTTTTGGGCGGTCGTCATATGAGAGGTATTGTATTGTTGCGTCCCAATCTATATTGTTAATTTGTGTATCCCAGAGCACTAATCTTTGTTGATTATGCCAAGAAAGTAGTTTGATAATCTTGTGTATATATTTTATGTTAGTGCGAAGTAATGTTGTACAGATAATTCCATGGATTTGGGGTGTATATCTGTTATATATGTAAGTTTGGGGAGATAAATTTAACGGAAATGGATTAGTGTAATTTGTAATATTCATTTTTTTATGTAGAGTAGTATTGATTTTTTTGTCCATCATTAGGGCGTCTATTATTTTTATGGTAAGGTAGTAGGGGTGGTTGTTTAGTTTATGATGTTCACCAGGTTGGAGGAGGATTAGTTGTTGGATTATATGGTGGAGGATTGCACAGTTGGTGTTCAAATTAATTGTCGCATATTTTTTTGTGGTTGTTAGTAGAAATGCAAATAGGGCACATGTTGCATTCATTTTTGAAGGCCAATTCTTATTATAACTAGCTATAGGTTGGTCATTGTCAATTTGTGCGATTGCGATAGTTCTTTTGCCGAGATTCATGATGTCCATTTTAGAAGTAGTGATTTGTATGTTTATTGTCCGTTTCTGGTAGGTTTGTTTTTTTATTTGTTCATGAAGCGGGATCGGTGAGTTGTTGAATGCAATTAAGGGTCGTGACAGTATTGCTTTTGAGATAACAGAGTTTTTGTCTTTTGTGAGGGGTATGGTTCTATTGTTATTAAGTGCAATTTTGATTTCTTGCATATTTGCGTGTATATGACGTTTACTGTCCACTTGGAGGTTATAGTAGGTTTTGTTGTCTATGCATATGTAGCAGCGAACTCTATTGATTTTTGTGACTTTGTCTTTGCATCCTGGACATAGAGAGATTTCATATGTAGTAGGGTTTAATATTTTGAAGTGTCGAGCGTGGGTTGGTTGGATGTGGGGGTTAAATATTTTTGCTATCTTTCCTTGACTTGTAATGATCCAGGGATGTTTGGATGGAGTCCATTTCTGACATGTAAAGGGGTTGGGGCGTACTAGAGTTTGTGTGGGATTAGTTTGGTCTCTAATGATATCTTGTATTTGAGAAAACCATTTTGGGGTCTTGACCTTTGGGATTTTTCTTATATTGTGATGAAATTCTTTCCAGTTTAAGAATTGTATATTATCATGGGTCAGGAATTGTTCGATGCAAGTAATTGCGTATAGATTCAATTTTTGCTTAATCTTATTCCCTTGGGGGTGATAGATAAGGACATTATTGATGGATGTGCCTTTTAGTTTAGTTGGAGTAGGCCAAGTTAATAAAGGTCTTGTTATCTGTACGCCAAGGTTGTGGTATTCAGATATCGCCCGGCCTGTGTGGGTATTGTGTTGTGTCGTGAAAAAGAGGGTGGGTTGTTCTAAGATAGAAGAATTAGTGTTTGCGGAGTCCTGTAATTGTTGAAGTCTTAGTTTGAAGAAAGAAACGTCAAAATCTGGATCGTTTAGATTTCTTAAAAGTGATGTAATAAGTGTGAATTGTTGTGCCTGTTGCATGCTATTTAGTGCGTATATGTCAGGGCAGAGAATGAAGGTATTGGGTATTCCACGAGCCAGTTTTCCTTTGTATTTGATTAGATTAATACAACTTTTTGTTAGACTGGTGAGTTGTGCTGAGTTAAGGTAAGAGGCTTGAATTCTATATTGGAATCGGGGTATGATGACGCTGTTGATTACATAGACAGCCTGTTGTTCAGTTATTTTTGCGAATTGCATTTTCTTTAAATTGGTTTTAGTTTCTGCTATAATTAGTTTCTGAACGGTTTTGTGGTTATTTTCTAGGGAGAACCATGCTCCTAGATACTTGAGGGGTTCATTTTTTTTGTTCGCGTATATGACTATATTATCAAACAGTATGCTGGGATTGTCGTACAAAGAGTTCGTAATCATTGCTGATTTGAATGGGTTGACCTTGATGTTATTCAATTTATAGAAAGATAAAGCGGTCGATATAATGCGTTCTAGAGCATTTTTATTTGGGGCGATCCAAAGTGAGTCGTCCATGTATGCCATGACTGATATGTGGATAAGACGTGGTGGGTTTGTCGGTATAGTCGCAGTATAGCCTTTATGTTGGTTGTGTATTACTGTAATTAGTGGATTGTAGTATATTTTCCATAGGAGTGGGAAGAATGTTTCTCCTTGATCGATGCTGTCCCCCACTTCATAGGGTTGGGTGAAACCTAGACTTGTTATTACTCTGTTGGTCCAGTTAGAAAGTAGATGTATAATTAGTTCAATAATTTGTATTGGAATTTTGATTCTAAGGAGTGCTCTTTCTAAAGTTTTAATGCGGACAGAGTTGAAGGCTTTCGACATGTCCTGAGATAATGCCCATAGTTCTTTTTTATTTGTAATTGCGTCTTCAATGATATGGGTTAGCCTGGAAATAGGTTGTAAAGTAGATTGTAGTGGGAATCCTGCAAAGTTAAATGGTGATAGAACTTCGTTATGCATTAGTATTGTGGTAAGCCTATTGTTAATGATTTTAGTAAGTATTTTTCGTGTGTGATCAATCAGTGTGATTGGTCTAGTTTCTGACAGGTTGTAGTTATAAGAGGGGTTTTTTGCTATGGGTCATATATGTGCCCTGGTCCAGTGTTGGGGAACTTTGTTTAGCCTTAAACAATCATTGAGGATATTTTTTAGTCTGTCGATAGCGTTTTGGGGTAGGTGTTGGAGAGCTTCATTGGCAATGCCGGAAGGGCCCGTTGCTTTTCTGAGTGGAGCTAGTTTAATTGTATTAAGTAACTCTTCATCTCCTATAGGTTTTAGTAATGGGTTATATATGTTTGGATCGATTGTTTTAATGGGAGCATAAGCTTCTGCCCAGTCTTCATTTAAGTCGTTATTTGGTGGATTATTCTTGGTCTATTGTTTGTAGTGGGTATGAAAATGTTGAAGTATTTCGTTCTTGTCTGTTATAACCTTATCTGTTAGGATTATCTTGTCTGCCCGAATGGTATCTTTATGTCTCTTCAGAATGCTGTCTAACATTCTACTGGTGTTGTTGCTAAAGTCTTGATATCTACGCTTTACATAAAATTCAATTTGATTGTATTGTTGCTGTCGAGTTTTTTGGTTGCGGGCGACCTATATTGTATGTTTGTGTTGGTTTAATATCGTAATTAAGTGGTTTAATTGCTCTGCAGTATAGGGCTCACTTAGTGGGGTGATATCTATTTCTGTTAATTTGGTAATTTTGTGTATTAATTGGTTCACGGTGTTGAGTGGGCCGTTATTAATAGTGGTTAGAATCTGGAGGCATTTCTTTATGGACTTTAAAGTGGTATGAAGACGGGTTGCTTTTAATGACAGTGCATAGAATTGTCTTGTAGTGGAATAAATATAGGGCACATGTTTATTAATCGCGTGCTTGACCGTTGCTTGCCAGAAGTTCCAGCTTTTGTCGAGTTGTTCCTGGTCATTAGATTGTACTAGTGGAGTACTCTTGGCGAAGGTATTAGTTAAGGTCGTTGTATATTCCTCCCAATTTTGTTGTGTCATTTTGTTGTATTAAAATATTCTACGTTTTCGCTTTTTGTTCCTAGGGCTGTGAGATAGTAGAATATTTAGGTGCCATGTAGTTTTTATTATACGGTGATCACTTCCTGTAATGTAATAGCGTCTGTAATAGTATGGGGATCAAGGTCCAGTATCATCTCATGATAACACCAAACATCATCGATTTGGCTAGTTGCATGTGGTCCAATCCAGGTTGGGGTGGTTATGCTATAGAAGTCAAGTAGGCTGACTGCCTGTGCTACATTTAAATTTCTAAATAAAGGAAAGTTTTTTTCTCTGTCCTGATTGGCGTTGAAGTCTCCAAGAATAATTGTGTGCCAGTTTTTTGTTTTGGCATTGAGGTACCATTCAAACACTCGATCCTGAGTTTTCCTGCAGAGCTCATGATGATTAGATGGGAGATATACTGAGATAATTCTAGTTTTGTTCTTTCTAGAAAAGAAGAAGTCTATGTAAATTGCAGTGCCAGGATATGTTTTAATATCATGGATGTATGGTTGTAAATCTTTGTACACCATTAATGCAGTTCCGAGGCTTGACTCTCTTTGATTGTTCTCGTGTAGTTGGAAGTTAGATGTGTAAAAATGATATATTGGGTTGGTAAGTCCCATATCATTATTGGTTAGTTTAGTTTCGGTAATAGAAATAATATGTGCATTAGTTTCAGCACAGGTTTCTATCCATTCTTGGAATTTAGCAGTTTGGTTTAGTCCTCTGATATTGTATGTAATTAGGTTGATTCCATTTCGCATATCCATTTTGTGTTGGAATGAAGAGCCAGACGATTGTGATTGCTGCCTATAATTAATACGAGAGGGGGGCTCTCTATTTGTATTAGTGTTTCCGCTCATTGGGGGGTGGGTAATTGTCGAATATGTCCCATGAGGGTTCCGGGAGGTTGGGTACCTCTATAAATAATGTAGGAAAGCTGCAGAAGCAGAAGTGTTGGCGAAGAGTTTCGATTGTGGGTATGATGTCATTGTAGGTTTTGATCGGAAGCTGTATATGTTTACAGCTCTCAATCTGGGAGGTCATGGTAGTCGCTTGTGAGATATCCAAAGGAAGATTGGGTCTGTTCTCTGTGCTGTTGATGATTTCGATCCACGCTTCCGGTATTCGGTAGAAATAATAATGATTACGTAGTCGTATTGAAGTTTCAACTAATAACCTAGGAGATCTAATTGGGACTGTGATATTTATTTTTGTTACCAACAGGTGGTCGGTAGGTAATAAAGGTAAATCTGTAGGGTTCGCAGTCATGTAGTGAAGTGGTATTGGCCAACTAATTTTGTATCTTCCACTTATTTCTTTGATGAATTCTTTAGCGAGTGCGTCATCTTTGATCGGGAATGTGTATTTTAGTTGCGTTTTAATTTGGTTTGGATCTGAGGGTAAGTTCAGTTTTTGTTTGAAGAAGTTATTAGGAATTCGCTTAAATAAGTAGTGCTCCCTTAAGAGCTTAACTATATCATGAAGTTCGATAATATCCTTGGGGTCACAAGGAAATAGGTGTCTGACGGCTGAGTTGAGAGCTTGTGGGGTAACGGGTAACTTTTCTTTTGCTGGTGGGAGTGAGAAGTAATTGGGGGGTATCCGATCAAACTTATAGTAGACCTTTAAAGTTTGTCTATATTCGCTTAATTTCTTGAGTGTATCCCAGTCTGTGATGGGGAATAGGTCCCGGATGGCCAGATGTAAGTCTCGTATATCGTCAGGTAATGGTTGAATAGGAGTGTCAAAATAAGTGTCCGGTAGTTGATTGAATTTGAAGACTTTTCATAAGGCAGTTAGTGTAGCTCTAGTATTTCTTCTGTCTGTCAGAGGGAGTGGGTGTGGTAGCACTGCTGTTATTGTAGGATCGATTTTGTGTGGCCAGTCAGGGAGAGGGACGAGAATCTCCTCATGTACTGCAAATAAGCAGTTACGAGTTTGTTCAAATATAAGTTTCGGTGTAATTTTTGCTAAATTGAGGCAGTAGTAAATATATCGAGTGCAGTCGTGAGGTTTTATCATAAGGAAGTCAAGATTGCATAGGTAGTTAATGGCCAATTTGATTCTTAGTTTTTCATAGATTTGGTTTCTATTTGTTTTGTTGATAAATCTAATGTCATTGTGACAATGGAATTTTTCTAATGCTAGTTCGTAGAGTGTAATTGATGTTTCGGAGCAATGCTTTTGTCTCTAGAGAATGATTTGAAAAAAGCTGTGTCTAGGTATTGAATTTTTTGTGAAATCACAGGTGGAATGTTGATTCTAGTGGGCTTTGTCCTTAATTTGTGTAATAAAAATTCTCGTAATTTATCTTGAGAGTTAAAGGCGTCAATAATCGTTTCATAATGCCATGTGTCCATATTTAGGGTTAGCTGTCTATTTTCTGCAATTATTTTTAGGGTGCCTGTTACCCAGTCTGTTGGTAGTTTTTTGTTTGGTACATGTGCTCGGCTGTATAATTTTTTTGGTACAGTGTTTGCCTCGATAGTAGTATTGGATTCGATTTCCATAGCGTCCTGTTGGGCAACGATCGCCAGGTCGGGTTTGCGGTCGATATTGGTCCAGTATTCCCCAGAGGGGTCGGCCCAGGGGTTTGGGCTGGTAACTAGTCCGATGGGGGTAAGGGCAGTGTCATTAATCACCTGATTATTTTTTATCAGAGGCCTACCCCCCCCCTCTTCCTTAATATATAAATAGTCAGGTTCTTATATATAATTTTAACTTTTTTTACCCCCCTCCCCCTCTAAAAAATCACCTGATTTTTGTTACTCCCCTAATCTGTGTAGTAATTTCCATTCCATGATGTATGTTGTCTATAATTGGCAGTACGGGGACCTGTTTGGGTCCTGATATGATCATCAAATTTCCCACGCTTGTTGTTGTAGTTTGTTCCAGTAATGTCATTATCATCGAATTTCCCACGCTTGTTGTTGTTTGTTCTAATGATGTTATTAATTGATTTACTAGGGGTAAGCTAGATTCGCCACTTCTGAATGAGTTTTCGGATGACAAAAAATGGGGTAAGGTGAAAGTTGATGATGGCTAGTGGTGACTTTTAGTTCGTTTAGTGACGTGAGTTTTTGGGGCAGTGATTGATTCAAGGACACTAGTTTGGATGTCTTCTAGTGAGGTCTGTTGGAGGTCCTCCATCGGTAATGGTAGTTGTTGGTTTGAGGACATTGTTGGGAGAAGGTTCGAAAACACAAGAGGTGTAAGGAATAGATTGTCTTCCTTCCTTTTAGTTATTTTGAACGAACACGAATAGGAACCAAGTATTTTAATAGCATGGCTTAGGCCACGAGGCCTATAATTATGATAATATTTAGATTTTTACAATATATTTTGTTGTTTTCTTATAGCTCCAATTTTGATTTAGTGATCTACGGGAAAGAGTTTTTTACCATCAATTAATTAAAAAAATAACTGCATAGTAAAAATTAATTTTTATTAAGCTAATTGAATTTCAAAAATAAGCAAAAATTATTCAGTATAACAAATTACATATAATCCCAAAATTTTTTAAAAATTTAAGGTAGCTATTATTTCTAAGAAATAATTTATACATTGCACATACGATGTTGTTGCCCCTGCTGCAGATCATAAAATCAGGTGTAATATAAATCAAAACAATTAAAATAACCCGGTTTTTTTTGGATAGGGTTAGAGTAAGATATAGATTGTGTGTATGGGCAAGAAAGGTTTTTATAGTAAAATTTTGCAAGGAATTTTTTTTGTTAGAATCCTAAGAGTAGTTTCATATACTCAAATTTAAGTTATAGACAATTTTTGACAAAACGAATGGTTGTTTTGAATTTTTTAATCATGTAATGTTATACCTGATCTTGAAATTTGATTGGGAGAGCGACATATCCCTTGCTTTGTTACGCAGGCATATTTGCCTGTGAAAATTTTAAAATTTTAAATTTTTTAAATAAAACCTTAAATATTAATTTTAGCTATATACTTTTTAAGTAAAAATTATAATATTAGTTTTGTTTTATCAACTTTATTATAAAATTTTTTTAAAATTATTAAAAAACTTTGGTGTAATAAAAGTTTAAAGTTTTTGTTTTGGAACTTTTGCTATAGAATTTTTCTTTAGGTTTTCTCAAATTTTATATGTTCTCGTCTATAAAAAAAATTTTCACTTCTAATACAAGTCTTAATTTTTACAAGTAAATCATATAAAGTTAAATAATAAAAGTTTTCATCCTTTATATAAACTACAATATTGTATTAGAAAATATATTTTTAAAACCAATATTTAAAGAATTTGCCAAGATATTGTAAAATATTTTTTTGGTTAAAAAATTTCTTTAAAATTTAATATTTTCAGCTTATAAGCAACATAAACTTTTTGTCTTATAATATAAATTTAAATAATTCAAAAATATAATCCTTGTTATTAAATATTATAATACCAAATTTTATTTAAATATTTTAAATGATTAAAAAAATAGATCAGAGGCATATTTATAGTAATTTTACAGGCATATTTGTCTGCGAAATAGTACAAACTGCGCATCGCATGGGGCAATGAATAAATTTACTCTATTTCTAAACATAAAAATGCAATTTTTAATTCAAAATTATATCAATTACCAAATATAGTAATTTTATTACTATATATTGTAATTAACTAAAATTTATTTTATTTTTTTTTTTTTAAAGAGAGGTCTTTCCTCTATATCTTTATTAATAGTTATTATTCACTTAATTACAAATGTATAATTACTATTCTAGGGAGATAGGGGTAAGAGCTAGTTTACTCTCGACCAATTCTTTGCTAGATTGGTCGGAGACCTCTAGTCTGTTATAAGTTTAGCTAACGAAGTACAACCTAGACTAATGTATTTTTGTAATTTATTTTCTATGATTTCTTTACTAAGAGGGGGTGTTGGTATCATTTTTGAAGGGTCAATTTTTGGTGAGTTTGGGAATATACCATAGTGTCGTGAAGCTCTTGAAGGGATCCAATATTCTTTATGGAGGATTTTAATAATTTCGTGGTGAAGGAGAGGGGTGTGTTGGTTTTGTTTGTGTTTAGAGCTAGTGGGAAAGAGAGTTGAGTTGGTGATTAGGCCAAGTGGCATCTTTTTTTCTATGTGTAGGTACGTAAATGATTTTATGAATTCGTGGGGGTTTTCTAGTGGTGATTCCATTTCGGTTGCCACCCTTATTAGAATTCGGCGTATTTTTTCTTTCCATATTAGGTGTTTGATACGCAAGTAAATATATGTACTATATTCTCAGGTTCCGCGTAGCAGCGTGGGCATAAGTAATTTGGATTTTTATTCAGATTGCGGTAGTGAAGAAGTAAGTGAGTTGGTAATTCTTCTGCAATCAATTTAACTTTGAAGTTTTTTAATTGTAATAGGGATGGGGGTGTGTATAAGGCAGCTGGTTTGTCAGCAAGGGAAATATATTTTAGGACATGGTCCTATTGTATATTTCCCATAAGTGTATACGTTGTTGGTTGAATCATTGTAACAAGTTAGTGATTCTGCTAATGTTTTTTAATACGAGTTTTGTCTGTAGTATGCAAGGGGTGTTTAGCAATTCTATGGTGAAGACGTTGTAAACAAAGTGTTTGGGATTAATGTCCATGTTATATATAGTTGATGGTTTTTGTATGTTAAGTTCTGGGTCCAATTTTATGGAGATTTTGCGGTCCTCTAATGATCCTTTGAGTATTTTAAGAAGACTGGGGTGGTCTTCTTTGTTGAGTTGGTCGAGCATATATAGTTCCAATTTGGTTGTTTTTTGAATCATCTCTACTGTTTGTTTATAATTTGTGACGATTTGTAATTCGGTGTTAATGGATATGGTTGAGAGTAGGAATATCAATATTGTTAAGGTAGAATGTAAGCGTGATGGCCATATTCTATTAGTATTGCCGATCACTGCATCCCTTGTTGATAATTTTGCTGCTACGGTGTATGAGGGGTACGTTGTAGATCTAATCACGTGGTTCTCTTTCTTTGACAACAGGTGTATTGAAAGGTTTCGTTTTTTGAAATTATTATTCGTTAGTGATTCCCACAATTCTAGCGAAGGGTTTATGAAGGCTGACAAGGGTCTTGGTGGAAGGTTTGGAGGTTCCGAGTGTGTTTCTTTTTGTGGTGGTAGTCTATTATTTAAGGCTGTAAAAATGTCTGATATTTTTCCATGGACTATCTGCCGGCTGTCTACTTGAAGACTATATGCTCTATTCCTTAAGTAGAAGTAGCAGTGTTCTTCTGTTATCGATTTATTTTTCAGGATGCAACCTGTACAATATTCCAGTTTGTTGTTTGTGGTAATTATGTAATGTTTGGCTTTAGGGTGTTGTTGAGAGGAACTAGTTATTTTTGCGAATTTTTCATCATTTGTTATTATCCAGTTCTTTCTTTTTTTGCGGGTCCAGGGTGTTAAAGTAAAGGGGTTTGGAGTAATTAGTGTAGTTGTGGGATTTGCCTTTCCGCTCAATATTTCTTGCATTGTATTTTGCCAGTTTGGAGGACGTCCTCTTGGGATTTTTTGTATGTTGTGGTGGATTTCCGCCCAGGATAGGAAGTTTTTGTTCTTTAGATCTAATAGTTGTTCCGCACAGTAGATACCATGTTTATTCATTTTCTCTTTTAAGATGTACTTTTTGGGGTGATCTATTATGAATTGGTCTATCGGGGTACCCTTTAGGCGTTTCGGAAGTATAGGCCATTGATTGAGTGGTTTGTTCCAGGTGATTCCCAGGGCTAAACCTGTGGTAATTGACTGGGCTGTGTGTGTAAGGTTTTGTCTATGCGAAAATAGTGGTATATGACTCAATATGGATTTTTCTGTGTTCGCAGCTTCCTGTAGATGTTGTATCCACATTTTTAAAAATGATTTATCAAAGTCTTTGTGATTTAAGTTTTTTGTTAGAAATGAGGTGAGTGTATTATCATGAATTTGTAATAGATTGTTGAGGCTGTAAATTTCTGGATTGTGTATAAAGGAGTTTGGAATTCCTCTCGCGAGTCCTCCTTTTTGTTTGACTATTTTTTTTATTAACGTGCTCCGGTCTACAGTCAGAGGTTTGACTTTCGTTGCCCATTGATGGTTCCGCATATAGGTTACTCATTGGTGATTGGGTCGGTGGGGGTGTCAGTAGGGGTGTCGGTATCAGGTTTAACCGGTTTTCGGTCTTTTCGAGTTTCAGCATCCGACATTTGGGTATCTTCTTCTTTCGTTTTCCCTTTAAAATGTCTTTTTGGTTTGTGGAACAGGTCGAATCTGGATTGAGGTAGGTCCTCCAATTGGTCGAATAGGAAGGATGGAATGTTGTTGAAGAGGAAGTGTTTTTTTAATTTCTCAATTGTGGTGTCGATTTTTTCATATTTTTTAAGTGGTAGTTCAATATCTGTTATGTTTTTTTTTTCCAGATGAGTCATGAGATCCTCTAAACTTGCGGGCAAATAGGGGGAAAGGCCCTCTACTTGGTCTGCTACGCTCATTTTGATTCAGGATTCAGGTATTTTGTGGAAGTAGTAGTGTGGTTTTAGGTCTTGTATCGCGATAGATAGGTGTTTCCGTGAAGTGATTGGAGTGGTCAAATTTACTTTATCTACGTCTGCTGCTAGCAGGGGGTAGAACTAGTAAATCTGTGTAGTTGAAATTTGCATATGCTAAGGGAAGTGGGTTTGGTAAGCTGTAAAATCTGGGGATTAACCTAAAGAAATCTTTGACTAATTCTGTTGTAGTCATTGGGAAGGGAAAGTCTTTCCATTTTAGGTCAGCTGTGTTGTTTGGCAACTTTTTCGAGGAAGTAGATAGTCATTGGGGAGTCGTTTGAAATTGTAGTCAACTCGGAAGAGTCTGACGTGTTCTTTAAAGCCTTCTTCATCTAGGGGTAAGAATAGGAACTTCTCTCTCAATTTAGGGGATAAATTTTGTGGTGTTAATAGTAGGAGTGGTTTTGATGGAGGTAGATTGAAGTAGGTATCCGAGATTCTGCTGAATATATAATATTTTTGTAGTGTAGCTCTATAGATTGGTATATCTTTTAATTCTTCTCTGTCTCTGATTGAAAAGAACTTGCGAACTGTATCGTTTAATTGCCTGTAGTCTGATGGTATTGGTTGTCGTTTGTCCGAAATATAATTCTCTGGAAGGAGTTCGAACTTGAAAATAAGTCTTAGGGCTTTAACTTTCGGCCCTAGGGTTTGCCTGTTTTCAATTGGCAGTTCAAAAGGGATTGCTTTGGTTAGGTCCGGGTGTATATTGGTATATTGTTGTGGTAGTTTTGATCGCGAATCAGTGATCTCTTCTGAAACCAATTTCCTGATTTCGTCAAATTCCATGTTTGTAACAATTTTTGCGAAGTTTGACAGATATAATATGTATCTCATAATTTCCCAAGCATCTAATTCGTGAAAGTCTAGATTTGTTAGGTAGTCTAGTGCTAGCTTCGCTCTGAGTAAATCAAATAATTGGTTCCTGTTTCGCTTATTGGTTGCTAGTACATTATGTTGTTTTTTGTATGATTCTAATGCTAGGATGAATAGATTATTGAATTCTGTCTGGTGTTGTGGTCTGCTCGTTTGTGTTCTTGTAAAGCTTCTAAAAAAGGCAGTATCTCTATGTCTAAATTTCGCGTCTATGGCTGGGGGTATACGTATTGACGAGGAAAGTGTTGCCAATTTGTATTTTATGAATTCGTGTAAATCTTTGGAGGTTAGGGATTCCTTTATTTTTTCTTTGTCCCATGCATCCTCGTCAAAAGTTTGTAGTTGAGTTTCTCTAAGTTTTGCCATTTCTTTTCTTATGTGCTCCGCCCATCTTTTCTCTTGGTCTAATCTACGCTGTTGCCAAATTAAGTTGGGTTGCCGTGTTCGATCGTTGTTACCTTTAAGGGCCTGACTATAGCTCTTTTTGTGGGTTGTTTGCTGCTCCTGGATCATATCAACTAATTCATTATCCATTTCGGAGTTATCTTCTAATTCGCTTAGATCATTAGGCCGAGAGTTGTGGTCTAGGGGTACATCTGGGATTGACGTGGTTGTTGAGCCGGGTTCTGAGGTCAGGGTTGGTTCCTGGTCCGTTTTCATGTTGTCAGATATGGGAATAGAATGAACAGGGTCCTCGGGGTCTGATCTATTTTGGCAATGATCCGGAGCTTGTTTATGCAGGGGATTTGTGGTCCATGGGAAATTGGTTTATCCGTGGCTGTGAGTGTGGGAGGAATTAGGGCATTACCGGTTTGTTGTTGTGATGACGTCATCGAGTATGTGTGAAGATTTGGGTCGTCAGCATATTGTTGTCGTGATGATGTCATTAATGAGTTTTTTGGGGGTGAGTTGGAATTGCCACTTTCTGCCTGAGTCTGGGAGAGGGATTTTAGAAGTTTTTGAGTTTTTCCTGTTAGGGTGAGACTTTTTGTATTTGGTTGAGTGGAGTTTGCCGCAGGGTTGTTCTTTTTTTGTCTTTTGTTTTTAGGCATGTCCGTTCCAAGTGCTGCAATCCCGTAGGGTGCAAACTTTCCATTTGGAGGTTTTGGGTGTTCTCTCCGTCCCCGCAGGGATGGTGAGATAAGGAAGAAGGAATTGGGTGTTTGTAGTAAGACTGCTTTCCTCTTGCGCCTAATAATTATGTCTGCCTTTGAACGTAAGGCCGGTATTGGCCTGGTTTAGTTAGATACGATGATAATATTTTAAAACTCTCTACCAAGTGCGTTGTTTGTTTGTTTTCTTATGATTTTCAGATCTATGGGAAAGAGTTTTTTTTTATCCTCCGAAGAATATATGTAACTAAAATTTTTTGAAAAATTATAAAATTTTAAAGATATGTGCATTTTGTTATACTAAATAATTTATTTAAAAAAAATTGCTAGTTTATTAACAGTTAATAAAAAATTTAAGTTTATCTATTACTATATTTAGTAATTCTGTTTACTATGAAAACTATATTAAAATTTAGAAAACCGGTTAAATGTAAAAATTTAAAAATAGGGTGTGACGACTTAAAAAAGTTGGTAAGTTGTCACCCCCAAGTGGCAGGTCTAGGGTTCAAACCCTACTGACGACGCTTTGAAAAAATAGACCTGTGTTCTGGTAACTGTTTTCTGTCGATCGGTTGAGTACATTACCTGTAGTCCTTGGTTACCATCTCGAATGGGAGCTTTTGAGCGAAGTTGTGTCTCATGACACAGACAAATCCAAGGAATCAGGGAAACAGAAGCCCATTTGGCAAGACCCGAGTAAGGAGGTAGCAAAGATCTTTGATAGTGCTACCAAAACTGGAATATTGGACCGGAGCCGAAGTACCGGACATCGATCTCAGTGACAAGGTCTACCAACCTGGTCGCCGGATCGGGTACCGGAGGAAAAAGACATATACTATAGAAGTAGGTACCAGAAAAAGAAAAACCATGATGGCATCTAATGCCAGGTAGATCAACTCTTCCGGGCCAACTGGATTGGAAGTCTTGAAAAATTGGTGAAGGACCGGTAGGAAAGTGATGGTGGGTACCGGGATTGGAGCGAACCTTACAAGGGCAGAAGTAGGTACTGGTAAGAGAACAGGGGTAACCCTGTCTTGCAAGTGTTGGCCTCAGTCATAGTGATAAGTAACGAAGTGTAGGTGAATACCTGATATGGGACAGGTACCGCTCTACCAAGTTTCCCGTCGAAAATAACAGAACTGGAAATACCTGGCTGGGTCCTAAGGCAATGGATAAGTATCCAGAACTTGCTAACTGACTTATATAACGGTCTGTTCTGGTAATACAAGATGGGTTGGCAGGCGGAACATGGATCAGAGGGTTTAAATAGGCAATTCCCGTAGTTGGGTTGCAGGTATGGCAGCTAGTATGGAACCTTTGGGCGGACCACTTAAATTAGACACCAAAAGTGTACGTGTGGCTAGATGTATCNTTTGGTAAGCTGTAAAATCTGGGGATTAACCTAAAGAAATCTTTGACTAATTCTGTTGTAGTCATTGGGAAGGGAAAGTCTTTCCATTTTAGGTCAGCTGTGTTGTTTGGCAACTTTTTCGAGGAAGTAGATAGTCATTGGGGAGTCGTTTGAAATTGTAGTCAACTCGGAAGAGTCTGACGTGTTCTTTAAAGCCTTCTTCATCTAGGGGTAAGAATAGGAACTTCTCTCTCAATTTAGGGGATAAATTTTGTGGTGTTAATAGTAGGAGTGGTTTTGATGGAGGTAGATTGAAGTAGGTATCCGAGATTCTGCTGAATATATAATATTTTTGTAGTGTAGCTCTATAGATTGGTATATCTTTTAATTCTTCTCTGTCTCTGATTGAAAAGAACTTGCGAACTGTATCGTTTAATTGCCTGTAGTCTGATGGTATTGGTTGTCGTTTGTCCGAAATATAATTCTCTGGAAAGAGTTCGAACTTGAAAATAAGTCTTAGGGCTTTAACTTTCGGCCCTAGGGTTTGCCTGTTTTCAATTGGCAGTTCAAAAGGGATTGCTTTGGTTAGGTCCGGGTGTATATTGGTATATTGTTGTGGTAGTTTTGATCGCGAATCAGTGATCTCTTCTGAAACCAATTTCCTGATTTCGTCAAATTCCATGTTTGTAACAATTTTTGCGAAGTTTGACAGATATAATATGTATCTCATAATTTCCCAAGCATCTAATTCGTGAAAGTCTAGATTTGTTAGGTAGTCTAGTGCTAGCTTCGCTCTGAGTAAATCAAATAATTGGTTCCTGTTTCGCTTATTGGTTGCTAGTACATTATGTTGTTTTTTGTATGATTCTAATGCTAGGATGAATAGATTATTGAATTCTGTCTGGTGTTGTGGTCTGCTCGTTTGTGTTCTTGTAAAGCTTCTAAAAAAGGCAGTATCTCTATGTCTAAATTTCGCGTCTATGGCTGGGGGTATACGTATTGACGAGGAAAGTGTTGCCAATTTGTATTTTATGAATTCGTGTAAATCTTTGGAGGTTAGGGATTCCTTTATTTTTTCTTTGTCCCATGCATCCTCGTCAAAAGTTTGTAGTTGAGTTTCTCTAAGTTTTGCCATTTCTTTTCTTATGTGCTCCGCCCATCTTTTCTCTTGGTCTAATCTACGCTGTTGCCAAATTAAGTTGGGTTGCCGTGTTCGATCGTTGTTACCTTTAAGGGCCTGACTATAGCTCTTTTTGTGGGTTGTTTGCTGCTCCTGGATCATATCAACTAATTCATTATCCATTTCGGAGTTATCTTCTAATTCGCTTAGATCATTAGGCCGAGAGTTGTGGTCTAGGGGTACATCTGGGATTGACGTGGTTGTTGAGCCGGGTTCTGAGGTCAGGGTTGGTTCCTGGTCCGTTTTCATGTTGTCAGATATGGGAATAGAATGAACAGGGTCCTCGGGGTCTGATCTATTTTGGCAATGATCCGGAGCTTGTTTATGCAGGGGATTTGTGGTCCATGGGAAATTGGTTTATCCGTGGCTGTGAGTGTGGGAGGAATTAGGGCATTACCGGTTTGTTGTTGTGATGACGTCATCGAGTATGTGTGAAGATTTGGGTCGTCAGCATATTGTTGTCGTGATGATGTCATTAATGAGTTTTTTGGGGGTGAGTTGGAATTGCCACTTTCTGCCTGAGTCTGGGAGAGGGATTTTAGAAGTTTTTGAGTTTTTCCTGTTAGGGTGAGACTTTTTGTATTTGGTTGAGTGGAGTTTGCCGCAGGGTTGTTCTTTTTTTGTCTTTTGTTTTTAGGCATGTCCGTTCCAAGTGCTGCAATCCCGTAGGGTGCAAACTTTCCATTTGGAGGTTTTGGGTGTTCTCTCCGTCCCCGCAGGGATGGTGAGATAAGGAAGAAGGAATTGGGTGTTTGTAGTAAGACTGCTTTCCTCTTGCGCCTAATAATTATGTCTGCCTTTGAACGTAAGGCCGGTATTGGCCTGGTTTAGTTAGATACGATGATAATATTTTAAAACTCTCTACCAAGTGCGTTGTTTGTTTGTTTTCTTATGATTTTCAGATCTATGGGAAAGAGTTTTTTTTTATCCTCCGAAGAATATATGTAACTAAAATTTTTTGAAAAATTATAAAATTTTAAAGATATGTGCATTTTGTTATACTAAATAATTTATTTAAAAAAAATTGCTAGTTTATTAACAGTTAATAAAAAATTTAAGTTTATCTATTACTATATTTAGTAATTCTGTTTACTATGAAAACTATATTAAAATTTAGAAAACCGGTTAAATGTAAAAATTTAAAAATAGGGTGTGACGACTTAAAAAAGTTGGTAAGTTGTCACCCCCAAGTGGCAGGTCTAGGGTTCAAACCCTACTGACGACGCTTTGAAAAAATAGACCTGTGTTCTGGTAACTGTTTTCTGTCGATCGGTTGAGTACATTACCTGTAGTCCTTGGTTACCATCTCGAATGGGAGCTTTTGAGCGAAGTTGTGTCTCATGACACAGACAAATCCAAGGAATCAGGGAAACAGAAGCCCATTTGGCAAGACCCGAGTAAGGAGGTAGCAAAGATCTTTGATAGTGCTACCAAAACTGGAATATTGGACCGGAGCCGAAGTACCGGACATCGATCTCAGTGACAAGGTCTACCAACCTGGTCGCCGGATCGGGTACCGGAGGAAAAAGACATATACTATAGAAGTAGGTACCAGAAAAAGAAAAACCATGATGGCATCTAATGCCAGGTAGATCAACTCTTCCGGGCCAACTGGATTGGAAGTCTTGAAAAATTGGTGAAGGACCGGTAGGAAAGTGATGGTGGGTACCGGGATTGGAGCGAACCTTACAAGGGCAGAAGTAGGTACTGGTAAGAGAACAGGGGTAACCCTGTCTTGCAAGTGTTGGCCTCAGTCATAGTGATAAGTAACGAAGTGTAGGTGAATACCTGATATGGGACAGGTACCGCTCTACCAAGTTTCCCGTCGAAAATAACAGAACTGGAAATACCTGGCTGGGTCCTAAGGCAATGGATAAGTATCCAGAACTTGCTAACTGACTTATATAACGGTCTGTTCTGGTAATACAAGATGGGTTGGCAGGCGGAACATGGATCAGAGGGTTTAAATAGGCAATTCCCGTAGTTGGGTTGCAGGTATGGCAGCTAGTATGGAACCTTTGGGCGGACCACTTAAATTAGACACCAAAAGTGTACGTGTGGCTAGATGTATCCTCGTCTAGGATCAGAGGGTTTAAATAGGAAATTCTCATAGTTGGGTTGCAGGTATGGCAGCTAGTGTGAAACTCTTGGGCGGACCACTTAAATTAGACACCAAAAGTGTACGTGTGGCTAAATGTATCCTCGTCTATGTAACAAATGCTGGTATTCCCCTAGAGGATACCGACGGCCCTAATATTTTGAATAAAATTCCTAAGTTCCAAGATGGGCACTTTAAATGAAAAAAAAAATAAAAATATAAAAATAAGGGCGTGGCAACTTAAGGAAGTTGGTAAGTTGTCACTCCCAAGTAGCAGGTCTAGAGTTCAAATCCCACTGACAACGCTTTGAAAAAATAGACCTGTGTTCCGGTAACTGTATTCTGTCGATCAGTTGGGTACATTACCTGTAGTTCTTGGTTACCATTTCAAATGGGAGCTTTTGGGCGAAGTTGTGTCTTGTAATACAAACAAATCCAAGAAACCAGGAAAACAGAAACCCATTTGGCAAGATCTGAGTAAGGAGGTAGCAAAGATCTTTGACAGTGTTATCAAAACTGGAATATTGACTGGAGCTGAAGAACCGGACATCAATCTCAGGGACAAGAACTACCAACCTGGCCGCTGAATTGAGTACCAGAGGAAAAGAACCTATGTTATAGAAGTAGGTACCAGAGGAAAAAAACCATAATGGCACCTAATGCCAGGTAGATCAACCCTTCTGGGCAAACTGGATTGGAAGTTTGGGAATATGGTGAAGGACCGGTAGAAAAGTGATAGTGGGTACTAGAGTTGAAGTGAACCTTATAAGAGCAGAAGTAGGTAATAGTAGTGGTTGCAGGGTATCCCCTGACTGCAAGTTGTTTGCCTCAGTGAATGCATAAGTTACCAAGAGTAAGTGAATACCTGGTGGGGCAGGTACCGTTTACCAAGTTTCCTGTTAAGGATAAGCCGGTATACCTTTGGGTATAAGAAGAAGTCCTAAGGGATCTTACGAAAAGAGACCCGGGTGGCTGGACTGACTACATAGGTAATGCAAACATCTAGCAAATCAGTTGAAAGTCTAGATAGGAAACTGAAAATCAGAGAGTTTAAATAGACAATTCCCATAGTTGAATTGCAGGTATAGCATCTAGTGTGGAACCTTCAGGTGGACCACTTAAATTAGACACCAAAAGTGTACGTGTGGCTAAATGTATCCTCGTCTATGATCAGAGGGTTTAAATAGGCAATTCCCATAGTTGGGTTGCAGGTATGGCAGCTAGTGTGAAACTCTTGGGCGGACCACTTAAATTAGACACCAAAAGTGTACGTGTGGCTAAATGTATCCTCGTCTATGTAACAAATGCTGGTATTCCCCTAGAGGATACCGACGGCCCTAATATTTTGAATAAAATTCCTAAGTTCCAAGATGGGCACTTTAAATGAAAAAAAAAATAAAAATATAAAAATAAGGGCGTGGCAACTTAAGGAAGTTGGTAAGTTGTCACTCCCAAGTAGCAGGTCTAGAGTTCAAATCCCACTGACAACGCTTTGAAAAAATAGACCTGTGTTCCGGTAACTGTATTCTGTCGATCAGTTGGGTACATTACCTGTAGTTCTTGGTTACCATTTCAAATGGGAGCTTTTGGGCGAAGTTGTGTCTTGTAATACAAACAAATCCAAGAAACCAGGAAAACAGAAACCCATTTGGCAAGATCTGAGTAAGGAGGTAGCAAAGATCTTTGACAGTGTTATCGGAATATTGACTGGAGCTGAAGAACCGGACATCAATCTCAGGGACAAGAACTACCAACCTGGCCGCTGAATTGAGTACCAGAGGAAAAGAACCTATGTTATAGAAGTAGGTACCAGAGGAAAAAAACCATAATGGCACCTAATGCCAGGTAGATCAACCCTTCTGGGCAAACTGGATTGGAAGTTTGGGAATATGGTGAAGGACCGGTAGAAAAGTGATAGTGGGTACTAGAGTTGAAGTGAACCTTATAAGAGCAGAAGTAGGTAATAGTAGTGGTTGCAGGGTATCCCCTGACTGCAAGTTGTTTGCCTCAGTGAATGCATAAGTTACCAAGAGTAAGTGAATACCTGGTGGGGCAGGTACCGTTTACCAAGTTTCCTGTTAAGGATAAGCCGGTATACCTTTGGGTATAAGAAGAAGTCCTAAGGGATCTTACGAAAAGAGACCCGGGTGGCTGGACTGACTACATAGGTAATGCAAACATCTAGCAAATCAGTTGAAAGTCTAGATAGGAAACTAAAAATCAGAGGGTTTAAATAGGCAATTCCCATAGTTGGGTTGCAGGTATGGCATCTAGTGTGGAACCTTCAGGTGGACCACTTAAATTAGACACCAAAAATGTACATATGGCTAGTTGTACTCTCATCCATGTAGAATCCAGATGCATAAACCAAATAAAGTATATGCCCCAAAACAGGCACTTTGAAATCAAAAAAAAAAAATTAAAAATTTATTTAAACTTAATTATTTTAAAAACTTAGCATAAAATTTTTTAAACTTTTTTTTTTAAAAGGTATAGATTTAAAAAATATATAATTTAATTTTTAGCTTGATACCTTATATATTTAGCTCTGTATAAATTTTTGAAAAGTATCTACAACAATAATATGGTAGGCTACTGTAGATCTATTTAAACATTGTCTGATGACAACTAGGGTTGCACCCCAAACCCTTTTGCGCATTATGACATTACTACGTAGTTTGGGTTTGGAATTTAGGATTTCTACTTAATTTGGGTCATGACTAAAACCCAAACATAAGTCCCATTTTGTTTGATAGTATCAAACTCAAAACCAATCAAATTTGCTAATACAAATAGCAATATGTATATGCGCATTTAACAACAACATCAATATTTTTTTTTTTTTTTTTTATTTATTAATGTCAAGTACAGAAATAGGATAGTAAGTTACAATTATATCAGGATGATATATAAAGAAATACTATATTTAAAATTTCTAACTAATCATCTAATGATCTATGCAATAGGGCAAGCCTATCGCTTGCACTGCTACAGAAAGAAGATGTGACATTTCACCTCATACTTTTCTATTTTAAACTAAAAGGTTAAATTTTTAGTTTAAGAAGGCTAGAG
>QKWP01000482.1:232490-260279 GCA_003550325.1 Gigaspora rosea | reverse complement strand
AAGACTCAATTTAAAATATATGTTGTGGATAGATTCAGATTTCTTGGTATTCTAATCATAATTTGTTTATTTGCTTTTTGCATTATGACGAATTTATGAAATTAAGCTAAAATTTGGTCACTATGTCCAAGTCTCTGATCGTTAAAATTAAATTTTAGGCGCCAAATTACATATTAATAAATCGATACCGAACTCCTAAAAAATTTTTTTGGACCTCTGATCTATACTGATAACATGTCTAACCCATCTTTGTCGCTTTTGACGTATTACATTATACATAAAAATTTATTATATTGAATTTGTAGTCAAATTTTCAGATTTTGGGATAATAAATTCGTCATAATGTCTTTGATCGGTCAGAGCTTATTAGATCTATGTTTTTTCAATATCGACTGTTATTTATTTAGTCTCAGCTGCTATGCTGCTAGATGCTCACTGCAACTGCATCCTGTGAAATGCGAACCTTGTTTATAAAAAAAAAGCTATTCACATTATGGTACGTAGATTATAACCAGAATTATGTTAGAGTTGGGGTAACAGATTAGTAGTTCCCTGGATTATCAGATTATCAGTTATCTGTTATCTAGAAAAGTTTTACTGACCTATAAAAAAACGACTACTTTGACAAATTGACATGAGTCCCGATTGACAAATTGGAACGATTAATTAGATTGTTTAAGTGTAACGTGAATTTTATAAAAAACACGAAATTTTTTCAGTTTATACTTAACAAATTCCCTATTTTTCTCCGGATCACTTTTTTATATGAATTAAATATACTGACAATATTATATTAACTTTCTGTATAAGTTTTTTGGGAAGAACATGACATTCCTTTGGAGATACGGTCATGGTGCAAGATAAGCCTATTTATATACGTAACCTAGGGTGTAAAGATATGTATTTGTTTAATATTTAATTTATATTATCTGTTATACCCAATTTTTCAGCAGGGTTTTGGTTGCTATTTTAGCGTTTCTAGCGTAATTCTACCCAAGAAGTGAGTCTGCCCTTACTAAAAGATGGTTTTTAATCCAAGAAGTGTGTTTGCCCTTACTAAAAGATGGGTTTCACCTTGATGCGCGTTTTCGGTGAGAATTTTTTTTTTAAATTAGAATAGACTTCGTCTATTATTTTAGAATAGTATATTTTTTTCCCCTTATTTATTATTGTCTTCTGGGCCATTATTAGTACCGACGTTCTTGTCGTATGGCCTGGGCACTATTTAATAGTGGCTAACGGGTACTATTTTATATAATTATATTTGTATTAGTTATCTAATTCTTCAATCAATGTATTTTTTTTAGAATATTAATTAGACATTTACAATAATATAGAATGAAAGTATTAAAATATAATTTTTGTAAATTAGTAAATATTATTTGTAGTATCTGATAATAAATAAAAAGTTTAAACCGCTTTAATAAACTTTTGGTAAACT
The DNA here is from genome assembly GCA_003550325.1 of Gigaspora rosea. Classification (NCBI taxonomy): domain Eukaryota; kingdom Fungi; phylum Glomeromycota; class Glomeromycetes; order Diversisporales; family Gigasporaceae; genus Gigaspora; species Gigaspora rosea. The sequence goes on along the minus strand of QKWP01000482.1, from coordinate 258,838 downwards.
AGTGCAAAAAAATATAGTTCAGAATAAAAAGTTTGTTGACCGAATAATAAGGACACACAAACTTATACTATTGGTTCTCATATCCCGGCCGGGTCAGTGAGGTGGGGTTTTGAAATTTTAATTTTTTAATATATTAGCCAATAGAAATTCTCCATAATTATGCGAACAGAGCGAATTTTTAATATAGTAAAGATTATTAATCAATTACATATATAAATATTAACTTTTACTAAAACACAGCTATGGTGTTATTGATCAGTGCAATATGTTCTAAAGAAAAAAGTTTGCCTTTATAAAAGTATAAAGAATAAAGTTTAAATTTTTAATATGAAATTTTTTATCGGGTATCCGGTTGTAAGGCAATAAAATTTTTAAATAAATTTTTTTTATTAAAAAATTTTTTTTAAAAAAAAATTAAAATCCGGGTCGCCGGGTCACGAAAAGTTACTTGGTGATATGAGAACCAATAGTATAAGTTTGTATGGCCTAAATTCTCTAAACTTTATTATTTAAATTTTGGGGATTTTTTTTGATATAATAATAAATTAAAGTTTTATATGTAAAATTAACATATTTTGTGAAATTACGAATATCAAATAAAAAAAATTCAAATGGGCGTTCTGGTACACATGTTTCAAGAAAAAAACCTTTTTTAAACTTTCTAAATAAATAGTTTACTGGTACTTAATGCTAATTTTAAAATATTATTATTTAATCTTGCATCCCATTAACACATCTATTCCTTCATTATTTTTAGCCTTCTGATTTTTTGCTCTGAATGAATGAACCACCACGTAATTTAAATTGTGGTAGTAAATAAAGTGATACAAAATAAATTAAATAAATGTTTGACTTTCTGACAAAATTTGAGATTTTTGATTTAAATTGTATTAGTATCATATTCATAATTAATATTCTAAAGCACTCGCTACTATACCTTTTCATACCTATTTTCTATAATGTCTCGGCCACCTAACCTCGAACACTATTATTTTTCATCCATTTGACTCATTCCAATGATTACAAGTATTAATAAACCCTTATTTTACTGTCATTCTTTAAACACGATATTCATACATTTTTAAATGCTCTACAACCTAATAAAATATTTTAAACTCTACTTCTAATCTGTTTAGAGTTGACTCCACTTTGACTTCACTAACATCACATGAAATTTAAAGATATAGTAAGAGTGAATTTCGATTTGTACTAAAAATATATGAAAATTTATACATAATCGACGTTTGATTTTATACATTCACATGATTAAACACTAAAATCTGATACTGACTCAACTTCTGAAATCGGTAAGTTCCAACCGAACAATTAATATTCCTACTTGCGACCCACGATTGCCTTAGTTGATAACTTACTGCATCTGCATCTTCTCCAACTCGAACCTTGTTAGAAACTACATAAAAATTTAAATTCCGCAGACACGTGATTTAAACCAATCATGGTCAAGTGTCTATACGCAAAATTTGGCTTACACAAAAAAAATTTTGCTATATATAAGGCACTTGTTAACGTCACCCTTATCCAGGGTTGGCACATTGGGTGAATGGACAACAGCTCCATTGGCATCACTCCATTACTCCATTGAGAATAATGTGCGAATGGAGCCAATGGAGGCCAACTAGCTTATAATATAGTATTTGTTAATAACTAATATCTAATTCCATTGGCTCCATTGGTTTGCAATTTTTTCAATGGAGTACAAATGCAATGACGATCTGCGATTTATTTTTCGGCCAATAGAATTTTAGTGCATATCATCACATGTGTGCGGAATTTTATGCGGTTCCAAAAAATTTTGCCTTTTGTGTAACCCGAGCCGATCCGACGGTTCGGATTCAGACCTCGGATCGAACCTGCGGAGCATTTATACTAGCTTAGTACTAGTTTAGTACTACCAAGCAAAATTATAGCAAAATTTACAATCAAGCAATTTTACTTAGTACATCGGTTAGCAGGTTTATTAGTTAAAATTTAGTTATTTCGGGCAGGTCGGATTGACTCGGGTTACATAAAATGCCGGACTTCACTAACCCAGTATTTTTTCCGGCAATGATTTTCCGAAACGGAACTTAGAATTATTTATATTACGTGTATAAAGAATACAAACAAGCGGAGAATTCCGACAGTTGAAAAATCGGGCCAGAAATTGATATCATTAAACGGAAATCTCTAGCATTTTACAATAAGTTTTGTGCTATACCTCCGGATAACTTTCATGGATTTATTTCGGCCTTTACAACGTAGTATTAATCTAGAATCATCCTGATAGAATTTTTGATAGTGAATAATTTTCTATGTTCACCTTTTCCAGCTTAAATTCATTTCCATAACAATGTACAATATTATACGTTTTATGTATTAATGTTTTTAGAGAGATCGAACTAACATTTAGGTGGTAAAAATTAACAAATGGTGTCAATATATAATTCATTTTTGATATATTTATTCATAAGTTAATACTATGCTATGAATTGAAGATAATTTAACTTGAAAGGTAACCCAAATATTTACATAGATCTGTTAGATATATATATAAAGTAAGATTTAATAAAATTGATCTACACAAAAACATTCCCAAATTACGCCTGCCAACACAAAAAAGTTGTATTAAAATAATTTTTAATGTTCTACAGTCACGTCCACTTTTACACCATTATTTCCAATACTATTATTTCCAATACCATTATTTCTAATACCATTATTTCTAATACCATTATTTCCAATACCATTACTTCCAATACCATTAATTACATTTTCTTTTCTTTGAATGGATTCACCAAGACTTAAGTCAGTAAATTCTTCAGGTTCTTCATATAATTTCTCATTATTATTATCTGAAAATTTTAAAATCCCATCATCTTTAACCAATTTTGGTGTTTCATTTGGAGGAGGGGATGGTGAAGGAGGTGGTGGCATTACAAGCCATTCTTCGATTGCTCGGAGAATATCTGTCAATTCAATATTAGATTTAGTGACATGACCTAGTCCTGTCATAACTTTGCTACCAAGTTGCCATTCTTGTAAAATATCTTTAGCCAAAGTAGACATTTTCACAGTTTCCTATTAAATTATCAATAAATAAAAATAATAATAAATTAACAAATTAATTATCAGATCGATAAAAAGGTAATAAGAAAACAAAATTAATAATTATATATATATATACTTGAAGAAATAAGATTGTAGCATCATAAACTTTAAGTTGTATACTTAAATCCTCTTTTTGAGTCAATTTTACGGACAAACGAGATTTTTTCAATTGTTTTGTTACATCCAATACACTTTTAACATGTGATCTTAATTCTTTTAATTTTATTTTCACGGGTAAAGTAGGAGTAGAATCATCAGTTGATGAAACAAGGGCAGAATCTAATTGATCAATTAAATGTTTTCCAACACTTTCCACCGATTTTATAGCAGCATCAACCTTTAAAAGCATTTGATCAAATATTGAAATCGGTAATGCGATGTCAGTATGAGAGTTGTTTATTAAACCGGCAGAATATGGAGCAAGAAAAGATGATGGAGACATTCCAGCAGTAGATGGAGTACTAACACCACTAGAAGAGGTACTATTAAGAGCAGATCCAGCAGAATGAGGAACTCCATTAAGATTGTTACTACTATTTGAACGAGACATAGATTTTGATCGTATAGGAGTTAAATTTCCAGTAAAAGGAGTGCTATTATGTAAAAGTGGAGAAATATTTTCCCAAGCAAATTTAATATCTACAGTAGCACCATGAAACATTAAAAGAAGGGAACGTGAATAACGAAAGTTTTCAGGAGGTTGAGTTAAATATTTCAAATGTTTATTCAATAAATCTAATAAAATTTTGAAATTTGCAATATTTTCTTGACAAGCACCAAGTAATTTAACCCAATGATCAACATCTCCAGTGGAATTTAGAGCAAAATTATCAAATTTTTGTAATGCAGAACATAATTGACCTATTGAATGATTAGTCTTATTAAGTTCAGTAACAAAAATTTTTTCATTTCCAGTAAAGATTACAAAATGACGTAAAGCTTTATGCACTTGAGATAAAGCATATAAGATATTTCGACTAGCTTCTCTCAAAGAAATATCACTCATTCTAAGATGTTCAGTTGGAGGAAGAGTTTTAAGTTTTTGAAAATAAAATTCACTGTTACGTTCTTCCAAAATTGGATGAGAAGTTGTTGGAGAATTATGAGAAAAACTTTTTGAATGAGCTCGAACGAAATTGTTACGAACGTTTATTATTGAAGTATCCAAATCATTACTAAAACTTCGATCACGACGTGATGGTAGATCTAAACTTAATTTAGGACTTGATCTTTTCTTTTCAAGTTTAGGGATCATTTGTTCATCCTCAGTTATTGTATTTAATAGGTTTGAATTTTCAGTAATTATACGTGAATCCAAATTAACTTCTAAATTGTTAATACTATCAACCGAAGAAGATTTTTTCAATATCTTGAGATTTGTTATTTCATCTTGATCAACATCTTCTTCACCATCACTGAATAAAATATACCAGTATATATATATATATATATATATATATTTTAATTATTAAATTATAAATATGATAAGTAAAAAAAAAAACAAATAACACCTTATAACAAACCTAGAATTATCACTTTCTTCTATTTCATTATTTCGATTAGCTATATAAAATAAAACAATATTTAATATGATTAAATTTATTGAATTCACTTTAAAAAAAAAAAACATACCAGAATGTTGCCTTAAATAATCTTTTAGTTTAGTTAACCAAAATACCAAAACTTCTTTTTCTTCAGTTTTCGGCGTTATATGAATAGATTTTGGTGGGAAACGAATTGGATTATTATCAATTTTTAAATATTGTAAATCTTTCATATCCGCAATATAATTAGGAATTATCTTTATTAAATTTTTAGATATTTTCAATAACTAAAAAAAGAATAGTTTTAGATCAGATTTACAATTTAAGATTAAGTAATAATTTACTATGTAAAAGATAATAGCATACAAGAATAAGCTTAAATCAGTTAACCTTCAGTGACATTAATTTTCCAAAGTCATTTGGCAATTTCTTAATTCTATTCTTGCTAATATCCAAAATTTCCAAACTTGGCATTGAACATAACTGAAAATTGAATTTATATAATTTATATGATTTATATGATTTTTATATGATTTATATGATTTATATGATTTATATGTATGTATATAAATGAATAGATAACGGAAAGAAGTAAGTTAAAATTAAAATATAAGAATTCTTACCGCCTCAGGAAAATCTTTAAATGCATTGTTAGAAACGTTTAAATATCTTAAATATGATAATTTACAAAATTCTATTGGGAGAGTTGACAATTGATTTGTTTCAAGTCCAAATCTGAACAAGAAAAAGATCAAAAATCATAAGCCATGAATATTTCATGAATATTATGTAAATTTTAAGTTCATTTTCATTTTTCACAGAAATTTTTTAATAAATACCTTTCAACTTTATAATTATTTTTAGATATCAGATTTATTAATTCCACAGGAATTTCACGAATATCTTTCGCACCTAATCTTACAGTTCGAGGATCATCTTCAAGAGAATCTTGAACCAATTTGATTAGTTTCGAAGTTTCATTGTCAGACATATTAATTTTTATTCGAGATCAAGAAAAAAAAAGCGATCTATCTCTCGTTTTTTGTTTATATAAATGTAAAGAAAATAAATGTTAAAAATCTAAAATACTTTTATCTTTGTGATGCTGATGCTGTCGTTAAACATTAATTTTTTAGTGTTTTTAATATGTGCAGATTGATCTAGTAATATATGATTATAACGACTTAGTAAAATTTAAGATCAAAATTTTTTCAACGATGGCCAAATTCGGTAAGTATGTAAAGTATTAAATTTCGAAACGATAAATGAATGAATAAGAGGCCAAATGATGGGAGTTTTATACAAATCGGGGATATCGAAGACAAAGAACCTTTTGTTTGTTAATATAACATAATAAATGTACAACATTAATGTGTGAAACGTAATATTTTTGCTATTACCTATAAATGATAATTAAGACATGGTCGTACAGTTCAATTTTGAATACAAATATAAAAAGATGCTTAAACAATTGAATTTGTTATAATCTCCCTTTAAAATCATTGCAATACCGCCAAATATGAGTTCTTATGCATTAATCGATGACAGATCTAATATCGAAATCGTTTCCTCTATATTGACGTCATTCTTATCCAATTCATCTGGTATAATTTCGTTCTATTTTTATTTTTTATTTTTATTATTTTTTATTTTTATTATTTTTTATTTTTTTATTTTTTTATTTATTTTTTATTTTTTATTTTTTTATTTTTTATTTTCGAATTAATTTTTTTTACATTGTAAAATATTTAGAAATAGCATCCCTCGATGTATCAAAGAAATCCGAACTTGTATCTGCTCTTCTATCTGATCTTGATGAAAATGGGGTTCAATTAAAATGGAATGATGATGGTATTAAAAATCAACAATACAAATAAGACCAGATAAAAAAAATACCAGTATGATATCTAAGAATTCAAATTTTATATACAGTAAGATTACTAGCATTACAAACTTTAAAGACATTAGGTCGCAATGTGAATGGATGTGAATTATTGTTTTCAGATAAGGTAAACCTTATTTTATAATTAATATTTAATTATACATCAAAATGCTTTTTTATTTATTATTATTAAAAAATTGCAGGGATTTTTAATATTATTATCTCACGCATCACTTTTATCGAATGACGTCGTCGTCGATACTCCTGTGGCGCAAGAAGCGCTTACGTGCATTGCCAATGCGCTTTTGTTAGAAGAAGATACACGTGATCTGTTCGAAAAGCATAATTGCATATCAAAAATCTGTCTTGGTTTAAAGGTAACTTTTTTTTCCATTATTTGAATATATGTATTATATAATTTTCACACATTTATATATTTATATTTATATTTATATTTATATTTATATTTATATTTATTTAAATTTATTTATTTTATTAATTTATTTATTTATGTATACGCATACATTTAATTTAAAAAAAGGATGTTAAAATTTCGATCAAAACACAATTTCTTTACTCGCGAATTCTTTTTTTGGTGACAATTAAAACATCACCGATCGTTAAACAACTCATTGATGACCTTAAAATAATTGATATTCTTCATAACGTAAATTTTAGAAATTTCATTTTTCTTAATACAGTCGGTCCCCATTGTTGTCAACTAATATTTAACATTGGCAATTAGACAAAATTGGATATATAAAATTTCGTCAATTAGCCTGTTATCAATATCTCATTGTTAGAAATATTAATCATGAAACATCTCCTCAACTTCTCATGCATATCAATCGAATGGACTAATATTGTAATGTTGTTTACAATGAGGTCTGGCTGTATTTGATAATTATGTATGTGAATTAGCCTCTAATCATTTTTTATGATTATTTTTTAAAGACCATAAACAATCTTGTGAAAGAAATTTCATCATCTACGATTGTTGAACCTTCACCTTCACCCATCACCAGAGTTACACTCTTGAATGAGCAATTAAAATTCTTATTTAACTTAATGCATTATGATCCAAAAATTGTGCGAGAAGAAGGGAAAGGGAAAAATCAAGAACTTCCTTCAAAATTTGAAAAGTATCTTTTATTCTTTCCATTTCATTCTCTCAAACTTATATATATATATTTATATTTATATAAATAAATAATTTATCTTATTATTATTTATTATTATAGATTACTTCCGATAATCATTAAAATTATCACAGAACTACCACCACCATCACCACTTCCATTGAGCCCACCACATTCTCATGCGATTCATGCACTTTTGAACTTTCCTGTTACCCCTTACAAATCAATCTGGTTCCCACCAGAGCAAAAAACTCAACAATATGCTCTCTTGAATAAATTTCTTGAAACTTTAAAAACAATGATATTTATTGCCGTCAATGGAGATCCCGATGTTGGTATTGAAAACGGTCAACAAAAATATGGTGTTAACTTTGATGAAGTTATTCCTCCACTTGTGGCATTAATACGAAAATTAGCTGAGGAAGACGAATTGGCAAGAATTAATGCAAAAAATATATTATTACCCGATGATGTGTAAGTTCAGTATAGATTATAAATGTGTGCCTAAATTGTCACTCTAAATAAATAATTATTCTGTAATTAATCGTCGAATTTAGTTTTAAACTAAAATTATATAGTATTTTGGTATTTTGTGAAATTTTCATATAAAAAAGCTAAAAAAATGTTTGTCAAATTTACTTTTTCTTGAAAATAATTTAGCCATACATCTATATTATAAATTTAGGTTGTTATTTTGAGAATAATATTGACAATTTTTCTTTGGAAATTCTTAGTGATCGATCTAAACCGTTAGAAAAAGGTGATGATTTGTCCGCACGTCTAATTAGATTAATGACTTCGGCAATGCTACCAAATTTAAAGGACGGTGTAAGCGAATTGTTATATGTGATATGTGATCAAGATGGTGAGTTTTCATCATTAAATCCTTTTGTTTTTTCATCAATTTTTTTTTTAATTAAAAATAAATAAATAAATATATATATATATATATATATATCTTTTTTTATGTAGTAAATTTATTTATTCATCATGTGGGATACGGGAACGCCGCTGGCTTTTTAATGAACCGAAACATCATGGTTCCACCACTTACATCATCTTCAAAACAAAAAGTTCACTCTGACAAATCAATTAATCCAATCACAGGTCAATACCTTGAGAATGAAGCACCTTCACTTTCTGATATGACAGATGAAGAAAAAGAAAGGGAAGCTGAAAGATTGTTTGTGTTATTTGAGAGACTTAAAAAGACGGGCGTTATGAATGTTGTTAATCCTGTGGAAGAAGCTGCAAAATCTGGAAAAATTAATGAGATTATAGATGATGAAGAAAAGGAAGAAAGCGATTAACTAAAAGATTGTTTTCTTTTTGAACGTTGATCGTTTATATTTATTTATATATTTTTTTTTGGATGTGTTTGTATTATAGATTTTATTTAAATTTTTCAGACCATTAAATTGAATTAAAAACTGAATTTTCATTTATAAACAAAGTATTCACGCTCGAAAAAAAAAAATTGTGTAAATGTAGCTGTAATAATTTGTTTATATTTAAATCAATATCTTATCCTGTTTAAGAAACTATGCACCTTTTATTCAGCATTTTGCAATTTTTATTATTAAAAAATATATCGGGTATATAACTTTTGAATTGTGCTAAATAAAAAAAAAAACAAGCTAATTATCGACTTAACGAAATACATATCATAAAGCAACCATTCTTTCCATCTTTCTATTCTATCAACTCTTTTTTACAATGTAACTGTACATATTTAGTTCATTATATAAAATGAAGCGTTTCTTTGCCGCAAACGTCAGTACAGCGCTTCTAAAGGTTTCGGATAATTCAATAAATGTGACAGAAATCAGATTAAAATGAAAATTTTCTATTTTTTAAGCAAAATTTTAAAATTTTTTAGGGGACATTTTTGGGGGTTTTTTTTAGCATTAGGGTTAGGGTTAGGATTATTAATAAACGAGTATATGTGGGTTTTATAAGCTTTAAAGGTGAGCAAGAGAGGCCCCCAGTTTCATTTTAATCTGATTTCATTTTAATCTGCCACAATACATTTCTAAGGGGTAATTTTCCATACTTCCGTCGGCCCATATACCAGCATCATCCTGGTAAGCTGCTGCGACATTTTTCTACCCTTCTCCATCTAATAATATATCCATTGGCCTTTGAAAGGTTTCATTTGCATTTTTTACATTAATACTCCTAGTGATGTAGAAAAAAGCCGAGTATATTAATGACTAAAATACTTGGGTACCTGAGTAATTACATTTCTTGTAAAAACTCTACCGGGTACAATATCTGGAAGTAAGTCAGTAGAAACACGCCATAACTTTTTTTTTTGAACCTTCAAACAAAAATAACTTAGCAAAAAACTTAACCAAATTTAGTAAAAATTTTTTTAAATAAATTCTACAAGTTTTAGAATTGGTTTAAAAAAATTTTTATTAAATTTAATTTTAAGCTTTTGTTGAGTTATTCTTGTTTAAAGTTTTAAAAAAAAATTTACTTAGAAAAAATATGGTGCGTTTCTACTGACTCACCCCAATCTATTTCGAAGTTTATTTCACTTCAAGCGTGACTATATAACTATGGAGGTCAACAGGATCGATAAAATATTTTACATTCATGTCGATATGTTGGAAATAGTTAGGTCTAACATCTAATAAAGTTACTAGATTTTAGAGATTTTTTTTTTTTTTTTGAGATCGAGCCTTGATGTTGGGTACTGTGTTAACGAAAATTCGACAACAAATTCCTAAAATTAATTTCTGATGTAAAAAAACCGAACTTTAATAAAATAAATATACAAGCAGTGAAAACTTACCTTCAATAACGTAGCTCATCTAGTTCCAATTATAAAATCGATAGTTGTCTTTTTTTTTTTTTGTCCCGTGAATATTGTAGATATCAAAAAACTTGGTCTTTTAAAAGTGAATAATACATGTATTCAGTAGTAATATTTTACACTAATATACAGTATCAGACATTAGACAAAGCTTCTACAATAAGTAAAGTTCACAACTAATGCTAATAATTCAATATTTAATTAATATAAATGTTATTTCTTTCAATTCTAATTATGAAAGAAAACATACGCAAGCTTTTTGCAGTCCTGCAGTAAGATACTAGTTGGTGTGGATATCATATTGGAATGAGATCGAGAAGAGTTCTCATTATTCATTCATCATCGATCCAGTGTGCAGTAACGCCAAAGAAACTCTGCTTAGTATAATATCAGACTATTTGCACTAATGGTTCTTTAATTTTTGAGATAAAAATAAATATTGGATTGTAAATGCAAATTAAATTGTTGGGCTAATTTGCTTTATTCGTACTGTACATGGAAGTTTACACCGGGCCGCTCAAGTCTAAAGTGACCAACGCCCAGCTTAATATTAAAAAGTAATGCGGTGGCTAGAGGATGGAAAATCTTAAAAAAATCAATTTAAACTTGATTCCACAACAACTATATATGTACATTTTATATAATAAGCACGCAAAGCTTTTATAGATTATTAGGTACTTTGGTGTGTGACGACCTGAATACTGCGTTGTAAAAATTCTTGGTTTAGATTTACTGTGATCACCATATAGAGTCCAGCTTGGTTCAAAATCAAGCCAAACCGAACCGAGTTTCCCAATTCCTAATGTTTATCAATAAACTGCAAATCGGGCATTGTATTGTAGATAACATTGAAAATCTATGGTAGAAAGTTAGATATAATAAATATAAATATATAGGTCTATAATGAAGCATTCTATAAAAAATTACTTTTCACTAGGGAGCAGAAAATTTTATATTCAAAATTCTAAATTATAAATCTTTTTTTTTTTTATATACCGTATTTGTCGCGAAATAACCACTGCGCGTTATTTTGAGCATATGCGGGACAAATTTCTCCTAAGCCTTGCCTGTTATATCTAATTACTTGTTGAAACCCTAATATGGGGAGTGCGTCATTTTGGGCGTTATTTTGAAACCATAACATACCATTTTTAGGAGACATGATGATTGCCCTATGTCCTTTTTACGGTATATTAGCTAATGTTTATTAGTGCATGATTTCACCTTTTGAGCCTAAAGTTCAAAAATTAGTTAACTATTTAATTATCAATATTACTGCAAACCCCCTTTATGTCCTCAAACTATTAATATCGTTAGGATTGTAAAAGCTTGCCTAACAATGTAACTTAAATTATAAGTTACATCTTGTCTTCCGGAGTTAAAGAACCTTCTTTACAAAACTTTTGATTCAACTGATTCTTTTATATTCAGCATCCAGAAACTGAACCTAATTTAAGAATCTTAGTTTAAAATATAATATATATAGTTACTTTTGATATATAGCGTCTAAATTTGACAAATAAAATCCATGATAGAAATAAATCTTAGTCAATTATGTTGTAAGTTATATTAAACAAATAACTGTCCACAGGATGGATTATGACTTTAAATGCCATTCAAACGTCTTTATTGTCTTGGTTGCCTTGTTTGTGTATCTACAATTTTTTTTATTTATTTAATTAATAATTTGTGTGAGATATGAAAAATTACTATAGTTATACTTGTTGGGAAAACGGACAAACTCAAAAAACAATTGCTATTTATAAAATTTAAATAAAAAAATAGTTCTATAATAATATTATATATACTGTATAAGTTTAAATAAAAATTATGGCAGTTGCTATTCATACCTCCCAAATTTGCTATTTGTACTCTCAAAATTTTGAGCGAAGATATCCTGACAACCGCAAGTCAGATTTGATGGACGTTTTTTATATGGATTTTATAGGTTCATAGGATTCAAAGAAAAAATTTTATTGAATTTGACTTGGTGGTTGTCAAGAAATCATCGCTCAAAGTTTCAAAAAATTCAAAACGTCTATCAAAATAGAAGTTGCGCAACTTTGAAACTTTGAGCGATGATATCTAGACAATCACCAAGTCAAATTCAATAAGCTTTTGCTTGGAATTCTATGGATTTATAAAATCCAAACAAAAAATTTCATTGAATTTGGCTTAGTGTTTATCAAGATATCTTCGCTCAAAGTTTGAAAAAATTTTGGCAGTTTCTATTTTGATAGTCATTTTGAACTTTTTGAAATTTTGAGCAAAGATATCTTGATAACCACCAAGTCAAGCTCAATAGAATTTTTTTTTTCTTTGAATCCTATGGATGTATAGAATCCATATAAAAACTGTCCATCGAATTTGACTTGGTGGTTGTCAGGGTATCTTCGCTCAAAGTTTGAAAAAAAAATTAAAAAGTTTGATTTACAGGAGGGTACGAATAGCAAATTTGGTGTATGAATAGCAGCCGCAAAAATTTTAATAAAATTTTTGAGATACAGTATGAATTTTGAGATTGGGCGCGGACAACCTAATTTTATAATAGTTTGGGTTTTGCCAACAAGTATATACTATAGTAATATATATACATGTGGGATATTATGTCCATAATCTGGAGCCGGAATTAAGATTTCTCAATTTCTGCTACGCTAATAATCTCTTTTATTTTTTAATAAAAATTTAAAGGAAACTTTCTTCATCCTAACGGTGACGATATCGGCTCGTCGGATCATTATTTTTGTCTTCGTGATTTTATAAAATTTCTGCAGATTTGCATAGAAAATTTCATGATTATGAAAACAAAAATAACGAACCACTGGACAAGTTTAAATTACGAATCCGGTCCTAGGATTTAGATCCCGAATCAATTTAATTCTGTATTGTTAAATTACGAGAATTCGATCCAGGATACTAGAAAACCCCATTTTCGATTTTTTTTATCAATTTTATTCACCAGTTTCTATTTATATGTATTTATACATTGATATAATAATTTATCGAAAGGCCTGGGCGTTGCCGCGGGCTAGAGTTTTTAATAGTTCTTTATCTTAGTTTTTAATTGTTTGTTATTTTAAATTTTATAATTATTTAGAATAAAGCTATATATATATAACCCCCTCCCAAAGCTCAACATAATGAAAACTGACCCAAACCCTAATCTTTAGGTCTCAAGGTTATTAGGCCTCATAATTGTTAGTTTAAAGTTAAATATATTAAAACCCCCTCCCAAAGCTCAATATAATGCCAACTGATCCTAACTCTAACCTTTAGGCCTTATGATTATTTTAGGCCTCATGATTATTAAATTAAAGGTATATATTTTATTTTTGGCAATTACTATTTGTACACTAGTGCATAAACACGGATACATATGATAACTTAAAATTTTGCTTATGAAACCACTCTTCGGCTCTAACAAAAAAAATTTCTTGCAAAATTTTATATAAACTATAACCCCTTCCAATCCCAAAGCTGACCCTAACCCTAACCTTAAATCGGGTTTAATTTTGGTCTATAATTTATATTTTACATGGATTTGCAAATCAATTAATTGGTACCCGTGTACATGTATAAATAGTTTTTTCCTTTATTTTTATTAATTATAAATATAAATTAATTTAAATGATAATACTTTTAAACTATTTACAACTATTTACAAATTAATTAAATAATATAATAATACTTTTAAAACTAAATATATACAAATTAAATTAATAATAATACTTTTAGAAACTATATACAAATTAAATTAAAAATAGTACTTTTAGAAACTATATACAAATTAAATTGATAATATAAATTAAATAAATATTTTTTTTATACAACGAGGTCTATCCTCTAACTCTTTATTAATCAATTAATAATTACATTTTGTAGTTATAATTTTAATGAAAAAAAGGTGAGGTAGGGGTAAGAACTACTTTACTCTCGACCTAAGCTGTACTAGACAGGTCGGTCGTAGACCTCTAGCTTGCGCGTGAATATGTACATTCTTTACAGGACCCCGGACATGTAGTACAGAGGTCATACGTTACGCATTTCAGCAAAAACCCCTGAAATTTAAAAAGCAAAAAATCAGTTTTTGGCAATTATCTTGGCAACCAGTAGTCCAATTTGAATGAACTTTTTTTTAAAATGAAGCTCTCAGTGAGGCGCATCTAGCAAAAAAAAGTTCATTCAATTCTAATCACTGGATCAAAAGTTATTTAAATAAATAGATTTTGTCATTTTCAGCAAATTAGGTCAAAATTGGCCAAAATCCAGTTATGACCTATATGAGAGATGTCCGGGGTCCTTCCTTTACTAATATACTTATCTATTTCTAATTGTATCAAAAATTTTTTTAGAGGGGAGCAGGAATAACTAAATCATGAGTAATCTGATGAGAAGGTAGCCAGATCTCATCATAAATTATTTTAACTATAAGATGGTGTAATAAGGGGGAGTATTTGATTCTATCACTTCGTTTATCAAAAGGGGCAAGCATTGCTGTGGTTATAAACCCTAATGGTAGGCCGCGGCTAATGTGAACATTTATAAACGCTGATATAAATTCTCTTGGATTAGTTACTTGTAGTTCTAGTTCTTCTGCAAGTACTGAAATTACGTCTTTAAGTTGTGATTCTAGGGTAGAGGAGTTGCGTATACATGTTATCAAATGGGCAATATCTTCTGGTGCAGCGTAACACCTCGGGCAGGTATAGTATGGGTGTTTCTGTAAATCACGGTCATAGAGAGTGAGGTGTGTAGGGAGATCGTCCGCGATTAGTTTGACCTTAAAGTTTTTTATCCTTGAGACAAGGGGATCAGTACGCAAGGATAGTGGTTTATCTTCTAAACTGAGGTATGTTAGTGTCAGCTTGATCTGAATATCATCAAATACGTTGATCCAATGTTTATGCGGTTTTGATTTGTCCATTTGAGGTAGTTTGTAATAGCTAGGATGTTTTTGGTTACTTTTTTTAGTTGGTATATGCAGGGAACAGACCTGATATATGGGATAAAGTGGTTAGCTAGAAGGTGCTGAGGTATTATATCAGTATTAAAAATCTCGTCCGGTTTGTTGGAGTGACAAAGGTCTTTATCCAACCGTACCGTGACCTGCAGATTCATTGTTATAGCCTTGACTATTAGTAGTAAAGGTGAATAGTCCAGCTTATTAGCAATTGATCTAAGATTATACAGTGGTGTTGTTATTGTTTTTTCCAGTAATTTGTGCAGCGTTGGATTGTTTACGGTTGCTTGGATCTTTGTACGTGGTAAACAAGTTGTTAATATAAATATTAATAACGTTAATCCTGCATATATTGTATCAGGCCATTTATCGGTAGCACATCCTATCGAGAAAGAGGAGCTATTAAAAGAACATATCGCCAAGGGAAGGTGTTGATTATATGTTGATCGTGGGGTAGTGGTTAGAAAAATAGATAACGTCTTTTTGTTGTTGATTTTGACTATATCCTCCCAACATTTCTGTGGTATCATCGTAAAAATGTTGAGTGGTCTGCTCCTCTTTTCGTTAATAGTTAGTTTATGGTCATTCGTTCTTGGTACGCCTCCCTTTGGTTCCATCCTATTTTTTATTGCATTTTTGATGTCTGACAGATCCGCGTGCAATATTTTTTTTGAATTGACTTTTATTGTGTATGCTCTTTCCTTGGAATGCTTGAAATAACAACTTTTTTGTTTGATTGTAGGATCCTTTAGGTCGCACCCTAAACATGCTGACAGTTTATTGTTATCCTCCTTATAGTGTTTTATTTTCAGAACCTCTTCTGTGAGTTCACTAGCTTTCCCCAGTATAGTCGTGTTCGTGATTACCCAAGGCCCATTATTTCGATCCCATTTCCTTAGGGTACAAGGATTAGGGTATATGAGTTCTGTTGAGGGGTTCGCGGTTGACCTGATTAAGTCTTGGATCTCTGTAAACCAGGCGGGAATGCGCCCAGTTGGGATCTTCCCAATATTGTGATGAAACCCTCGCCAGTCTAAGAATTTTGAATTATTGTAGTTGAGGAATTGTTCGATATAAACTACTTCATGTAGATTTAATTTCTCCTTTAATATGTGCGCTTTGGGGTGTTGTAGTAACATCTCGTTAATCGAAGTACCCCGATTGTTTTTTCTAGGAATCGGCCATTCATTGTGTTTATTGCGAAAAATTTGTATATCTAGTGAGTGTAGTGCTAAGACCATTTGGGCAGTATAAGTTTTAAGTTGTTTATGGGGGAAAAGAGGTAATGAGTGAAGGATTGACTGATCTGATCGAGCTGAATCTTGGAGCTCTTGGAGGCGAATTTTAAGAAAGGATCTGTCGAAGTCAATATGATTGATATTTTTTACTATGGTCGACGATAGATGTGCTTGTTGTACTTGTGGTAAGTATTTTAAAGCGTATATATCTTGGTGATATAAGAAGGAATTTGGGATGTTCCTTGAGATCTTTGCTTTGTTTTTTACCAGGCCAGTATATTCCCGTGTTAGCAGCTCCAGCTGTTTTTGTGTAAGAAAAGCACTATATAATCTGTATGATAGTCTAGGGATTATGACGCTATTTATTATATAAATTGCCTGTTTCTCTGTGATATGTGCTTTGTGCATTTTTGCTATACTCTGCCTAGCCTCTCTCATAATTGTCTTTTGTACTTTCGACCGACCAGGGTCTATTGAAAACCATGCTCCTAAGTATTTGAATGGTTGCATAGGTGCTATTGCTGTTATTAGTTGCCCGTTAAAATTTATAGATTTGTCCACTGCAGCGGAATTTGTAACTAACAGCGATTTCGTCGGGTTGACCTGTATCCCGGTAAACTTATAAAATGAGTTTGCAACTGATATGATGTCCTCTAGCTCCCTTTTACTCTGAGCCACCCACAGAGAATCGTCCATGTAGGCCATTATTGAGGTCTGTATTTCCTTCTGGTGAGGTATAGTAGGTATAGTACTGCTGAAGCCAGTGTGTTCACTGTGGATACGTTTTATTAGGGGGTCATAGTATATTCTCCATAATATTGGCGAGAAGGTCTCCCCCTGATCAATACCATCCTCTACGGAATAGGCATTGGTAGGCCCATAGTCTGTTAGAACCCGATTAGTACGGTTGGATAGGATAAAGTTTAATAGGTTGATGAAGGGAGTTGGAATTCTGATTCTTTTTAAGGCTTCTAATAAGGTTGGTATGTGTATTGAGTCGAAGGCCTTTGACATGTCTTGTAAGAGCAGCCAAAGTTCTCTTTTGTTTGCATGAGCGTGTTCTAGTATCGATGTAAGTTGTGAGATCGGCATCAGAGTAGATTGGAAAGGAAGTGCAGCGTAGTTCATTGGTGAAAGGACCTCATTGCGGAAAAGAATCGTAGATAGGCGATTCGTAAGTAATTTGGTTAAAATTTTTCTTGTGTGTTCAATTAGAGTAATTGGTCTAGTGGTGGCGAGATCATATTCATATCGCTCTTTCTTAGGAATTGGCCAGATGCTTGATTGCAGCCATCGTTTCGGGACCTTTTCCCATCTTATACACGCATTTATCAATTCCAAAAGTTGGTCCAACGCTACTTTTGGTAGATGTCGTAGCATTTCATTGGAGATACCTGTAGGTCCTGGTGCTTTATGTATTGGCGTTTCAGCAATTATGTTGAGGAGTTCCTCTAATTCAAAGGGCATCATTAATTGTTCGTATATCCTACTATCGATATTTGTTAGGGGGCATAATATCTTTCCCATTCCTTTTGGTAGTTTAGGTCTGGTGGGTTTTCTTTGCTCCATTTACTAAAATGATTTCTAGTAGTCTCCTTAATTTCTTTTTGGTCTGTGATAACACTGTCTGGAAGTATTATTTTTTCAAAACTAATACGGTCATTGTTCCTTTTCAAAATACTATCAATCATCCTACTCGTGTTATCTTTGAAATCATTATATCGCCTGTTGGTATAGAATTTTATACGTTCTGCTTGTTGTGCATTTTTCTCCCAGTTCCTACTTTTCCATATCGTCGTTTTGAGTTCTTTTATATTTGTGACTGTGTTTTCATAGTGAGACTTGTTATTGGGTGCGACAATAGTTGTTAGAGCTAACGGGGTTATTGAATATTTCGGCATTTGTGCTGACGATAGCGCTTTGTGCAGGTTTTTGTTTATTTCTGAGAGCAAATATGAGACTGAACAAGGAGAGGAAGAGATGTTCACAAGTTTATGAAGGCTTTTGTTAATGTGCTTTAGGGCTGTGTGTAATCTGGATGCTTTCATGACAAGGCGTAGAAAGTTCTAGGTTTTTTGTAGGTAGTCGGAATGTGTGCATCGGCTGCACGTTTAACCGCTGATGACCAAACATGCCAATGCTTGTCCAACTGGTCCGGTTGGATGATTTTCATATTCGGCAACTCACTGTTCAGTATTTGTTGGGTCTTGTTTGAAAAGTCTTCCCATTCTTGTTGTGAGGTTTTTTCGTATAAGTAGATTTTCCGTTTCTTCTTTTTGTTTCGTGGTACAGTAGGCATAAATCTAGTATACCAGCTGGTTGACAGAATCACGTGATCACTATCTGAAATACCAGTAGCATTAATTAGATCTGGGGTATCCACCTCCAACAAAATGTCGGAGGAGACCCAAATATCATCTATCTGTGACCGTAGTCCTCTGCCTTGCCATGTAGGATCAGATATTTTATGGAAGTCAAGTAGGCTACTAAGACCATTCACATTTAGATCTGAAAATATTTGTAGTTGTTTTTTCTTAGAGACTGCTTGGTTGGCGTTGAAATCTCCCAATACTATGCTGTGCCAATTCCTAAGTTTTGCTTCTGCAACCCATATACTTATTTGTTTTTGTGTGCGGTCTGATAAATCTGGATTGTTAGAGGGCAGATATACTGCTATTATCCTAGTTCTGTTCCCTGGAAAGAGAAAGTCTATTTGTAAGGCCGTACCCGGGAAGGTATTAATATTGTGTATATAAGGTTGGACTGAGTTGTGTACCATTATAGCGGTGCCGAGACTCGCCTCTCTACTTTGCGTTGACTGAGGAATGAAGTGGGATGTAAATATGCTATAGTGTTCATTTGTTAGTGATATTGCACTGCTATTCTTTAATTTGGTCTCAGATAAGGCTGCAATATGTATGTGCTCCTGTATGCAAAATTCGATCCACGTTTGTAGTTTAGTACTATTATTAAGACCCCTTATGTTATGAGTTGTAATGTTCAATCTTTCTTTAATATTTGGAAAGTCTTTTCTATTGTCAATGGTATGTTCGGGAGTGCCCGCATTTAGTGTTATTTGATTCTCAACACTCATTGATTGATTCTTCTCCAGGGTCTGGCTTTTGTGTGTTGATGGTTGGTTGGGTTGGTTCGTTTCCTTGCATAGGTGTGTCAATATCAATTTCGGCTTTCTCAAAAAGTTCTCAACTTGGCAATGGGAGGGATGTAAGCTGGAAGGCAAAGTCAGGAATTGCTTCTAATTCTAGATTCTGTTTCAGGAAATCTATAGCCGATGGAACCTCTTCCTGGTTTGTTATTGGGAAGTTTAATGTAGTTTGTAAATTCCTCTGTTCTATCTGTTGTTTGAGTTCTTCAATCATGTTTGGTAGTTTGTCACCTGTCTCTTTTACATCTTTTTTGGGAATTTGAATCCAATCCTCTGGGAGTGATTGGAAGAAGTAGTGCACTTATAGGGCTCTCGCTGCTATTGTCAGCTCGCGAGGAGTCATAATAGGTAATACTAAGTTTACTTTTTTTACTAGCTTCGGATCTGTTGGGAGTTCCGGCTTGTCAGTGTAGTTAAAATTAATATATTCCTTTGGAAGAGGGTTGGGTATTGCATAGTATCTTGGTATTGCATATAGGAAGTTTGCAAGAGCTTCCTCGTTGTCAATAGGGAAGGAGAAGGTGTCTGCTAGCAGCAAACTCTGTGGATCTTTTGGAAGGCGTTTTTTGTTAATGATGTAATCATTTGGTAGAGTCTTAAATGCGTAAACCACTCTTGACTTCTTAATGTGCTCCTTAAAATGCTCCGCATTTTGTGGATAAAACGGAAAGATCTCTTTAAGTCGTGAGGTAAGTTTTTGTGGCGTTGGTGGGAGTGGCATTTTCTTTAGTGGTAATTCAAAGTATGACTCTAGAAGATCCTTGAAAATATAGAACTTTCGCAATTCCTCCTTATATCCCCAAACTTTTTTAAGGTCTGCTTGAACAGTAATTGGAAATATCTTCCGGGTTGTTTCATTAAGCCATCCAGGGTGCTCTGAGAGTGGAGTTCTGTCATCTGCAAAGTATGTATCAGGTAACCTGTCAAAGGCAAAAACCTGTCTAAGAGCTATTACCGCTGCTCTTACTCGTCTACGATCTGTCAGGGGCAACTCAAATGGTAGAAGGTTCTTAACTTGATCTTCAATTTCTCGTGGATGGTCTGGCAGTGCAATGAGCATTTCCGTTTTAGCTTCCTCGATTGCTCCTTTAATGGTATTAAAGTCCATTTTAATTTCTATCTTGGCGAAGCCAACCAGGTACATAGTGTATCTAGCGATTTCGACCGAGTCTAGCCTAGTGAACTCCCCATTTGTCCAGAAATCTATAGCTAATTTCTTCCTAAGCATATCAGTAAGTTGGTCTCTGTTATCTCTATTAATCATATGGGCATTATGCATTTGTTTATATTTGTGTGTTGCTTCTTCTATAAGATCTATAAATTCTTGCTGATGTTGTGGCCAGGTATCGTGTCTTCTAGTGAATGTGCGAAAGAAGGCTCGGTCCCTATGTTTGAGTTTCAGTTCAATTGCTTGTGGAATTTTTATCTGTGTTGGTTTGGTTCGTAGCTTGTGTTGTATTAATGCTTTAAATTTGGACGGATCTAAAAAAGCTGCTAATATCTCGTCTCGGTTCCATGCATTTTTATCGAATGCTGTTTCTTTTGCATTTGATAATGTGGATTTCACACATGCTATCCATTCCTTGATTAATTTAATTAGATCTGGGTGTTGATTCTGGTTAGGTTTTCTTGGTCCAGTTACTGCGTGACTGTATAATTTCCGGTTGCTTCCTGCATTGTCTCCCCTGTCTGATATCGTATCTATTGAAGCTTCCCCATGATTCGAATCTAGATCCATACCATCAATAGTATCGGCCGGTGCACGTGATTGTTGAATGGGTTCTTGGTGCTGGGGCACCTGTTGTACTATGTGGATTAGGTTCGGCTCTGATTGGTACCCTAATTGATGTTCAATTTCTGTCAAGGTGTGAGTTTCTTCTATTNCCTGTTGTACTATGTGGATTAGGTTCGGCTCTGATTGGTACCCTAATTGATGTTCAATTTCTGTCAAGGTGTGAGTTTCTTCTATTTTTGGTAATGCACCAGGTGCTTTGCTCGGGCCCTGTTCGAAAGTAGTTTGTTTTGATTCTATGTTTATCGATGATGTCATTTCTGCATTTTGAGGGGGTGAACTGACTTCGCCACTTTTTTCATTTTTTTTCATTTGAGTCTTGGGGAATGGCCGGGGTTCTTTTAATATCATTTATAGTAGGGTCTGGGAGGGACTTCTGCTTATAGATTTTCTTTGTAACATGTTGCTCATTGTTATACCGTTCATCTGGCAGATCAGTCTCCATGTGGCTCATAGGTAGCCTAGTTGGCTCACTCATGTCTGTGCTTTTGTCGTACCGTGTTGCCGACCTAGTCAGCAACAAAGGGTTGAATATAGCAGGTGTGCCGAGTACTATTGACCTTTTCCTTTTCCCTATGTTATCTAGTGTCCGAGAGAGTCGTAGGGTACGACCTAGATCCTTCACTTAGTTATCTGTGTTTGTTATATGCCTTTCTCTTTCCTGCTGTGCGCTGTTTTTTGTTTACTTAGGGATTTACAGATGTACGGGAAAGAGTTCTTATTTCTATAAATTAAATAAATAAAAATACTACTTTTAAAACTATATACAAATTTAAATTAATTAAATAAAAATACTTTTAAACTATATACAATTCTAAAATATATACAAATTCTAAAATATAAAAAATATATACAAAAATTATACAAAATACATACAAATCTATAATTTATAAAAATATACAAAATTATTTATGAAAAAACTTCTTTATGTACAACATTTCTTGTATACACACTCTTAAGACTTTAATTTTATCTTTTGATTGGACTCTTGACAAAGCTACATATAATTGCCCATATGCAAAAACAGGTTTGGGCAAATATAATCCTATGATAAAAATTGTTTGATCTTGAGCTTTGTTAATTGTTATTGCAAAAGATAATTTAATAGAAAATTGTCATCTTACTAATTGGAATAGAAGGTTAGAATCAGATAGTAACAATTTTATTTGAAATATAAAATTCTTTTTCCTTTGTTGTCTTAGCATCTAAAATAAAGTTATAACAATTTCTAATTATTAACTTTGTACTATTACATAATCTTTTAGTTGGATTAAGATTATATAAATGAATAACAAGTATATCTTTTTTTAATATTAAGCAATAGGGTGGCATTTCACTTGGTATTAAAGTATTTAACAATTCAATTAGATAAAAATTTTGGTCTTCTTGATCTTTATCCTCAACAGAATCAACAAATAAATATTCAAATTTTTTAGTACCAGGAATTTTTTAAGTATTTGTTGATTAATATTTTCAACATTTATATTTCTTTTTTTTTTTTTTTTTTTTTTTTAAATTTCCTGCTTTGGGTGAGAGTTTATTTAATCAAGCCTGTGGATCAAGGGCGCCTCTTTGGGCGCACCCACAATTGAGTTACATTGAATGAGAGTACAACTAGCCACACATACAACTTTTGGTTGTCTAATTTAAGTAGTCTGCCCGAAGGTTCTACACTAGTTGCCATACCTACAACCCAACTAGGGGATTGTCTATTTAAACCCTCTGGTCCAACGCTTCGCATGTCAATCCTACTTGTGATCACCGGTACAGCCCTCTGATACATTAGTCAGTCGAAGACAGTCCCGGATGCTATCTACATCCCCTTAGGACTAATTTATCCTCGCGGGTAAACTTGGTAGAGCAGTCCCTGTCCCACACAGGTATTACCTACACTTCGGTAACTTACGCACTCACCAAGGCAAGCAACTTGCAGTCAGGGGTTACCTAACCGCTACCATTACCTACTTCTGCTCTTGTAAGGTTCACACCGACCCCAGTACCCACCATTACTTTCCTACCGGTCCATCACCGGGTGCCCCAAACTTCCAAACCAGTTGGCCCGGAAGGGTTGATCTACCCAGCATTAGGTGCTACTATGGTTTTTCTTCCCCTGGTACCTAATTCCAGAACATAGGTCCTTTTCCTCCGGTACGACTCCGGCGGCCAGGTTGGTGGACCCTCTCCTCCGAAGGTCATGTCGTCCAGTTCTCCAGCTCTGGTTTCTGATATTCTGGTTCTGGTAGCACCGTCGAAGATCGTTGCTACCTCCTTACTCAGGACTTTCCAAATGGGTTTCCATTTCCCTGGTTCCTTGGATTTGTCTGTGTCACCGGACACAACTTCGCTCGAAAGCTTCCATTCGAGATGGTAACCAAGGACTACAGGTAATATACCCAACCAATCGACAGGAAATGGTTACCGTAACACAGGTCTATTTTTCCAAAGCGTCGCCAGTGGGATTTGAACCCTAGATCTGCCACTTGGGGGATGACAACTTACCAACTTCCCTAAGTCGCCACACCCTTATATTTATATTTCTTGTTATAAGAATTGCTTTATCTTTAATATAATCTGGATTTTTATAATTTGTATTAATATCAACAAAGATCTTTGCTATTAAATTATTAATTACCAATTAAGATCGGCACTATAGCTATATTATTACCATATTTGGAATTGGGGATAAACAAATATATAAACAATATATTAGTAAATATGTTTTAGGCCTAATAAAAAGTTTTTTTTTGTACTAAATAAATATTATTTTTTGATATAAGTACAGGTAGAGCAGGTTCTTGTGCATCTACCAGTAAAATTTCATTAAAATCAAACCAATAGATAAGAAGATATGAGTAAAAACGTCTTTAAAATTCTTGAAATCATATAAAAATTTTATATATATAGGCCTGTTCCAAATTTTGTACTACCTTGTTTATATATTTGTTTTGCACCAATTCTAAATATAGAAATATTGCTGATCTTATCTGGATTGGCAATTAATATCTTCACTATTCAAAACTATATTATCAGGCAATTTTATATAATCTTTACCAATATCAAAATGCATTTCTATTTTTCCTTCATCAATATTCAATAAAAAGTCAACAAAGTTTTTTTGTTCAATATTATTTTGTTGTTGAACTCTCATATTTATAGTTAGTAGCATAGTTATAAAATCTTTCCAAAAATCTAAAGATTTTAAGCATGCATTAATAATTTGAGAACATGTACTATAGATAAAATTTGGCTAAAGTCACTATCAAGAATCATAATTTTTTCTCTAAAAGGCAAATTATTGTCTATTAAGAATAGAGTGAACATAGATCATTTATCATATGATTTTGGTGGTACAATAAAATTTATATAGAAAATAAAAATATGCTACAAATAAAACTTTTATAGTTGTTATTAATTTAGCCAAAAATTTTATAATATGTAGTTCAAAAATACTCTTTTTTATAATAGTAAAATTTTAATAAATAAAGTATTTGAAAAATTATACTTCTATATGTTGTAAAGTTTTCCTCAGTTGGCTCAATTTTCTTTAGTTATACAAAAAATTAATTAATTTTGATTGGTTGAATCTATATTGTTTACAATCCTGATTGGTTGATCATCTGATTTCATTTAATCACAATATGATCACTATTAAAATGATCTATATTCACTCTACTTTTAAATCTTTAAAAGTTTTTCAAATACAAATCTGTTTATCTTTTGTACTTCATTCCATAGAATAACAATAGTATTTTGAATTAATTTAGCTAATTCAGATTGTTTTTTTAATATTTAAAATAGAATTTTGATCTAATTTTAATAGAATTTTAAATCTTAAATAAGCAGCTTTTCTACTATTTATTAATAAAGAAGCAATTCCTGATAAAGCTATAGCTATAATTCTATTTCTATTTTTTATTGATCTTATATAGGCCAAAATCAAATTATATAAAAGGGTTTTTTAGTTTTTTCAGAACCAATAATAAAAAATAAAATTTTTCAAGTTTACTTTTAATTGCTTTTTTAATTTTATCAAATTTTTTTTAATTAAGATTTAAAGTGTTTTCATGTTCTTTTTTTTCTTTTTTTAAAGTGTCTGCCTTGAAACTTAGGAAATTTTTATTTAAGTTATTAGGGCCATTAGTGTCTCTCTAGGGAGCCACTGGCATTTTGTTACATTGACGAGTATACAACTAGCCATACATACAACTTTTGGTTGTCTAATTTAAGTAGTCCACCCAAAGGTTCTACACTAGCTGCCATACCTGCAACCCAACTAGGGAATTGCCTATTTAAACCCTTTGATTCCTGTTCCTCCTGCTAACCCATTCTGTATCACTGAAACAGGCCCATTAGGGGAGCGCCATTTATCAGGTGATTAGGGTCTACTAAGTAACTACCCCCTACCCCCCACCTGATAATAAATACTGCAATTTGATTGGCTAAAATTTTTTAAAATTTTAAAAAAATTTTAAAATTTAATATTAAATAAAATTTGAACCAATGATCCGTTTTGGATGATTTTACTACCAAAATGTTCGTCTCAATAAGACAATTCCAACGAGCCTAAAATTGTCAAAATCCAATCACTGGATCCCAAGATCGTTATAAATTTGTATTGCTTTAATTATATTAGTTTTGTATATATTAAAAATTATTTTTAAAGTTCTTATAAACTTTAACATTGAATAACTTGTGAAC
>QKWP01000482.1:214352-231236 GCA_003550325.1 Gigaspora rosea | reverse complement strand
GATAACTCGCCATCCACTGGACCGATTTGGATGATCTAACCACCATTAGATGCGTCTTGACGAGCTCTACAACTTTTAATTAGTGGGCATGTATCGTTAACTTAGTAGGAAAAAAACTTTTATATAGAAGCACGCCACATTTCGCCATTCTCTGGTTGACAGGCAGATTATCAATTAAAAAATTTTAAAAAATTTTAGCCAATCAAAAGTTATCTACTATTAGGACCTGATAATTTTCTGACCCCCCACCCACCTAAAAAATCAGGTGATAAATGGCGCTCCCCTTACATATATCGGGAAAATAAATAAGGTGCGGATCTGCACAAATCTGCGACTCTGAAAAATTTTAACAAATTTTGCAATAACTTGTGATCCAATAGTCTAAATTTAACGATTTTGATACCATTCAATTCGTCTTGATGAGACAGATCAAATGGTACCAAAATCGTTGAATTCCAATTACTAGAACAAAAGGAAATCCCATTTATGTAAATTTTATAAACATTGAACGATCTTGTCAACTAGTAGTCCAAATCTAATGATTTTGGTACCATTCGATTCCTCTCAATGAGACGGTTTGAATGGTACCAAAATGTCAAAATTGGATTACTAGTTAACAAGTTATTCGTAAAAAACAATTTGCGGCGCAGTTCTGCGCAGAAATTTAAAAAGAAATTTAAATTTTTGTGCAGAACTGTGCCGCAAATCATTTTTTACGAATAACTTGTTAACCAGTAATCCAATTTTGACGTTTTTGGTACCATTCGAACCGTCTCATCGAGAGGAATCGAATGGTACCAAAATCATTAAATTTGGACTACTGGTTGGCAAGATCTTTCAATGTTTATAAAATTCACATAAATGGGGTTTTCTTTTGTTCTAGTAAATGGAATTCAACGATTTTGGTACCATTCGATCCGACTCATCGAGACAAATAGAATGGTACCAAAATCGTTAAATTTAGACTACTGGATCACAAGTTATTGCAAAATTTGTTAAAATTTTCTAGGATCGCAGATTTGTGCAGATCTGCGCCTTATTTATTTTCCCGATGTAAGTTAGTTAGCCAGTTCTGGATACTTATCTACTGTCCTTAGGACCCAGCTAGTGATTTGACCCGGTTGGCCTATAATCGGGTAATCGACTCGAACCAAAAGAAATACGGTTAACCGATTGAATAAAATGCTTAATCAGATAATTCGGCATAATTGGTTAATAGCCGGTTAACCGATTACAAAAACGGTTGTACTGCATTAGAGGTGTTACCTGAATCAGCTGACCCATACAGGTTGACCCTATTCGACGGGTTATGCGAGTCACAGGTCAAAAATTGTGCCAACTCGGGTCAAACAGGTCATCTATAGGTATTTTTTCAAATATACTTTTGCTTTTTTTTTTTTTAACAAACTCTGAGTTCAGCTTTTGTTGGTTATATATTATTTGCAAAAGGGCTTTATTGTATTTATTTTATTTTATTATTTTATCAAAGAGAGAGAGATTTAAAAACCCGCTTCTTCAATTTCTTATTCCTTATATACTACTGATTTGAGTCAAATCAGTAGTATATAAAAAATAAGGAATTGAAGAAGCGGGTTTTTAGATCTCTCTCTTTTCGATAAAATAATAAAATAAAATAATACAATAGATCTGTTTAACCTGGTTGATCCGGACAACTCGGGTTAACTGATAATTCGATTAGAAATTCTGACCCAGTTGACCCGGGTAATTCAGATAACGCAGGTCAACTGAGTTAACCAAAACAGTTACGGTTAACCTGATTGGAATCGGGTGGGACCAGTTCGGGTAACCGATTAATGATTTTGATTTCGGTTCAAATCACTAGACCAGCTAGGTATTCCTGGTTTTGTTATCCTCAGCAGAGACTTGGTAAAGCGGTACCTGTTCTCATTACAAGTATTCATTTACACTTCAGCAAGGGGGTGCATTTACTAAGGTTTATACTTGCAGTTTAGAAATTACCTTGAACTGCTATTCTTGCCTACTTCTGCTCTTGTAAAGTTCACCTGACCCTAGTACCCAGTCAGTCACTTTCTGAATTCTTTTCCCAGTTATTTCAGACTACAATCCAGTTGGCCTAGCAGGAAGTGCTTTACGATCCCTTTTTTCTGGTTCATGCTTCAATAATTCATGCCCTTTTCCTCTGATACAACTCCAGTAACCAGGTTGGTGAACCAGGACCCCGAAATATATATAGATAGGTCAGATTAATTATAGGGCTACTAAAAAAGAAATGATCTGCAGAAAAAACTTCAAAAATAAGCAAAAAAATTACTATAAATAGAAAAAATCTGTATAAAAAACCTCAAAAATAAGCAAACTCATACCTGACCTATCTATATATATTTCGGGTCCTGGTGAACCCTCTCTTGCCATAGAGGCTTTTGTCTGTCTAGTCTTCCTAATCAGTCACTATCAAGATCCTTTCTCTGGTGCTATCAAAAGTCTAACTACTTCTTTATTTGGGTCTTGCCAAACAGATTTCTGATCTTCTGGTTTTCTGGTTTTTACACGACCCAGAAGGCTTATCGTGGGTTTGCACTGACTAAACTAGCTTGCATTCCTCTGTATAATACAGATGCTTCTAGAATCTTTCATTTCTAGATAGTGGAATCTGAGTTACAGATCTATGATTCAACTATGGTGAAGATCCATTATTATTTCAATGATATGATTTTTCAAAAACATCTCCAGTGGGATTTGAACTCTGTACCTTAGTTACTACTTACTTTGGGTGACAACAATCCAACTATACTATGTCACTACACCTCTTAGTGTTTTCATGTTCTAAAGTTCTATCAATTTTACTTTGATTATAATTTTGTTCTTTAGCAAAAGGATGGCTAAAGCCAGATGTGTTTATATGTTTTTGATTATTTAATTAAAAGTTGGGTAAGGATTAGTTAGGGGTTAGGGTTAGGCTTACTTTATAAATAAAATTGTCTTCCTGACATTTTTGTCCAGAGTGAAGTGAAGTCCTTTAGTTTCTATGTATCATGATACAAAAGTTACTTTCTTGATGCATCACATATTAATATATCAAAAACACAACTTTGCACTTTCCGTCTGTCCACTCACATAATTTTTAAATTATTTTTAATTGGCCAATTTATGAAATGATAATAACTTTTAATCCACCAGTCTGTTTTGGATGATTTAACTATCAAAATATTTGTTTCGATGAAATGATTCTAACAAGCTCAAAATTGTTAAAATCTAATTACAGAATCCCAAGATCATTCATTACTAAGTAAATTTTTTTACTATTAAATAACTTTTGTTCTACCAGGCTGTTTTGGATGATTTAACACCAAAATGTTCAACTGAGTGAGATGATTCTAACAAGCCCAAAATCATTAAATTCCAATCACAAGACCTAAAGATTGATAAAGATTTATCAATCATTTAATCAAATTGATTTTATATATAAAATCAAATTGATTAAATGATTGATGAATTTTCATCGATCTTTGGATCTTGTGATTGGAATTTAACGATTTTGGGCTTGTTGGAATCGTCTCACTCAGTCGAACATTTTGGTGGTTAAAACATCCAAATAGCCCAGTAGATCAAAAGTTATT
This sequence comes from Gigaspora rosea, assembly GCA_003550325.1. NCBI lineage: Eukaryota > Fungi > Glomeromycota > Glomeromycetes > Diversisporales > Gigasporaceae > Gigaspora > Gigaspora rosea. Next base: position 227,637 of record QKWP01000482.1, on the reverse strand, counting down.
CAATAGTAAAGAAATTTACTTAGTGATAAACAATCTTGGGGTCCTGTGATTGGATTTAACAATTTTGGGCTTGTTAGAATTATCTCATCTATAGAGATTGGAACCACCTAAAATTTTTCTTAATTGTTTAATTGTTTAACCATTTAACTATTTAATTTGGCCAGCATTAAAATAATTTTGGCCCACAGCCAACATAATTCTGCTTAGAACTATAAAGCAATTTTTAAACAGTTAAACGGTGCCAATTTCTACTTATCGAGATAAACATTTTGATAGTTAAATCATCCAAAACGGACTGGTGAATCAAAAGTTATTTTTAATTCCATAAATTAAAACATTTATAAAATTTATAGTACAAGAAATAAAATTGAGTTTTAAACAACAATGCTATGCTTTTATCTAAACTTTTTAATTATTATATTTATATAAATATTTAGCTCCAGACAAACAATGCTATGCATTTACTTAGTTTATTAATGCTTCTAAACAGGTTTAGATACTTGTTTCTTTTTTCAATTTTTTTTATTGTTTTTGTTTTGTTGAACTAATCTATAAAAATCAAATGCTACAATTTGATTGGCTTTTTATCATATGAATGCATCTAGCTTTAAATAAGCCCTTAGCAATTAATATATTTTGTTGTCAATTTTGTTTTAATAAATTATAATTAATAGATAAAAGTTTTAAAAAATCTAAAAGAGCTATTCTATTTTAAATTAAATATTTTTTAATAAACACTAATGCTTTTGTAATAGCTAAATTTTTTTCATCTTTTTTGATAAAATCTTCAATTAGATAATCAAGATATTTTTTTCAAAGTACTTTTATATTTACAAGTTGATAGTAAACTAATAAAAAGATAAATAAATGTCTTAGTTGTAAATTTATTTTGTATTCTTTATCCTTTGCAAGGCAAGCATCATATTTACTATTATCATTAATTAAACCAAGTTGAAATGTTACAAATTTATAAAAACTATATTGTATACTATTTATCTCTTAAATTTTTAAATGATTTTATACCATATTTAATATTTAATTAGTAGAACTAAATCATACTACTTGTGTTCAACACCAGTATATAGTATAATGTAAAAATCAATATCAAAAAATAAACAAAAAAAAACAAAAGTTAAAGTTGATAAATATTAAGTTAGAGTTAATAGTTAGGGTTAGAATAAAGTATAGTATATAGTAAAATTTCACAAGGAGGGGATTTTTTTTTAAAAAAAGGTAGTTTTATAGATAAAATTTGAGTTGGAAGGTATTTTTTTAAAAAAATAGCAAAACAACAAAAATTTTATGTTACACCTGATTTTTATATTATACTGCATTTAAAAAATTTAATTGGTAAAAATCATTGTAGTATTAAGCAAGCACTAGTAGTATAATTTAATAAAACTGTATTTAATAATACTCTTAAATAAATCTTTTAGTATCTTTTGGATTAGTAAAATACATTCAAAAAATTACTTTTTAAATAGACAATTCCTGTAGTTAGGTTGCAGGTATAGCAGCTAGTATGAAACCTTCAGGTGGACCACTTAAATTAGATACTAAAAGTGTACATATAGCTAGTTGCAGTGTTGTACATGGACATTGTCCTGCCAATTTTACACAGACACAGACAGTTCGGAACAGGACGTCTGGGACATGTCCGCAATAATGTCCCAACACGATATTGTTCACAAGCAATGTTCCACTAATTTTTAACTTTGTCCCTACTATGTTCGGGACATGTCCGCCGGGTAAACCCATCAAATTGCAGAATTATACAGACCCTTGGTTTGTGTTTCGTAAAAAATAATAATAATTTACGATAGATACAACGAATTTTATTGGTTGGTGATTACTTGTTGATTTACCAAATGTCTGGGACAAAAAAAATTCTGGGCGAACATGTCCCAGATGTCCCGTCCCAGACTGTCCACTGTCCGTGTTCGTGTTCCATGACAACACTGGCTAGTTGTATTTTTGTTCAAGTGTAATTCATAATGCATAAACCAAATAAATTATATGCCCCAAAACAGGCACTTTGAGGTAGCAGTTGCAGGGTATCCCTCTGACCACAAGTTGTTCGCCTCAGTGAATGCGTAAGTTACCAAAGTATAAGTAATACCTGTGTGGAACAGAAACCACTCTACCAAGTGTCCCGTAAGGATAAATTAGTCCTAAAAGGATATTCGTTGACAGCATCTGGAACTGACCTTGACTGACTTATGTAACAGAGAAACTGTACCGGCGATACAAGTAAAATTGGCAGGAGGAACTTGGACTAGAGAGTTTAAATAGGCAATCCTCTAGTTGGGTTGCAGGTATGTTAAATTAGACAACCAAAAGTTGTACGTGTGGCTAGTTGTATTCTCATTCTTGTAACAAATGTTGGGTTGTCCAAAGAGGCTCTCTTGATCCACAGACTTGAATAAAGACTTATCACCCAATTCAGGAACTTTGACATAAAAAAAAAAAATTATTGCAAAAAATTCTATTGCAGAACTTGCTGTTCTGTTACCACAATATGTGATTAAGATCAAGTTAGTTTGAATTAGAATTTTTGTGATTTCTACAGTACTATAAGTTGTCATAAAGCTCTGTTATAAACTTACTTACTTATGCAATGCACATAGTGGTTAAGGTTGTGTTAATATTGGAATTATCCCGATTTCAACTCTACTGTAAAAAAAATTCTGTTACAACACTCACATTAGAATTATTGTAACTTCTACCATGGGTTACTACCCAAAATTTTGTTACAGATATACTGTAATATGTATAAAGTTAATATTAGAAATTAACATGACCTTAATCATGAGTTACTATGAAATTTTGACACAGCACCTACTAATTATTTTGTACCTACAGTATGTAGTTAAGATCGAGTTGGTTGAATTGGAACTAATGAACTGATACCATGAGCTTGTAAAGAATTCTATTACAGAATTGTTGTAATGTCTACTCTATAAGTTATCATTAAAATTCAGTTGCTGCTATTCTAGTAACCATAGTACAGTATATGGTTAAGGTTAAGTTGATTGCATTAGAATTATCATTATTTAATGTAAAAAATTCGTTATAAAACTTTTTCAATAGAAAAGAGAGAATATATATTTTTAGGTCCATAAGTTTTTAAAAAAGTCATGTTAAGTCACGTTTTTACATTTTTGATCACAACAATGATTATTGCAATCTCTACTCAGAACCTTTTGATTAATACTGCTAGTAAAGATGTAAAAACATGGCTTAGCATGGTGTTTTTAAAACTTTTAACAGGATCTAAAAATAGATTTCTCTCTTCTCTATTGAGCAGCTATATTTGATGCTTGAATTAGTATTAGTACATAAAAAATTTTGCTACAGCTTATTCGTTATTTTGGTGATCACAATATGTTAAAGTTGAGTTTGTTGCAAATAGTTTCTACTATGAATTGTTTCGGTGATAAATTCTGTCACAGAACTTACATGTTACATATTCTGTTACCATAGTATGTGGTTAAGATCTGGTTAGTCTGGCATTAAAATTTTCCAAACACGTGTGGTGCAGCGCAGGCCCAGTACGATCAGCCTATGTAAAACTCAAAAAATAATTTTATTAGTTGTCGCCTCATATTGGCAGTCGAGGCCTAAAATATAAACTAAGTCAATGTTACAAAACCTACTTAGCCTGCTTAGTCAATTAATATTAAAATATCGCACATTTTGAACATTTTGAGCCATTCCGTCGCCTAACTCTTAGAATATTGCACATTTTGAACATTTGAGCCATTCCGTCGCCTAACTCTTAAAAATATCGCACATATTGAACATTTTGAGGCATTCCGTGCGTATCATACACGATGTGCATGATGCACATGCTGCATATGACTTGCACATATTAACGTATATTAAATCGTAACAATTAAAGTAAGATGCACGACCAATCAAAGGCACAAATATATTATAATAAAATATTAAAGCGCACAATTGATGTTAATTTGACCATCAACTCCGAATTAGATTTATGGCGTTAAGATAGTAATTGTCATAAATTTTTAAGCTTTCCCATGCCGGCAGTAATTGCTGTATATTTCTATTGGCTAATTTTTTTAAAAAAAATTGAAATTAGATTCTTGATTTTTAGGGTATGAAATTCAAGAAATTAATTTTGTATGGCCTAAATGGTTTGAATTAATGAAGTACATATCTATTTATTTAATAGCATTTTTTTGAGCTTTAAATATAAATTTTACGTATACTTTAATTTGCGATTTGATAGCTAATCGGCATGTGGACAAGACAATACATCAACATCCGTGTAACCATTTTCCAAATTTTTGGACTGTATAAACTGACCCGTTTCCACCCAGGTAGCAAATTGTTCACCCGACGGGTGGCCCGGGTGAAGATTTTTTAGATGGATCAATTACACTACCCGGATGGCGACTTTTTCAAACTGGCCCGTTTCCACCTGGGTGGCAAATTGTCCATCCGACGGGAGACCCGGGTGAAGATTTTTTATACGAGTCAATTCACTAGAATGAAACCCCAAACGAGGGATTAAAACTCCAGTATGAATTGAAGGATATAAATAGGTAAGGTTTCAAACTATGAAGGAATAATCATGTTCAATTCATAATAAATAAAGTAATAAACTTTTACCTACCTACTAACTACTTTCTTTAATGATCAAATATCATAAACATCCATCCTATATAACTTTGCTACGACTAAACTAATCAGTCAAGCAATAAACATCGCTTTCCCAATTCTGGGCGTAACACCGGATAAGTCAGATCGGATAAACATACCGTATTCCTCCGAAAATAAGCACCCCCTCGGAGCAATTTTTATACCCTGATCCAATAATCAGATCTGCAGCCATTCGAATCGACTTATCAAGATGATTCGAATGGCACCAAAATTATGCAGATCCGATTATTAGATCAAGAGAATTTTGGGTATAAAAATTGCTCCGAGGGGGTGCTTATTTTCGGTGGAATACGGACGGATACCCGGAATTTTGGATGCTTATTTACGTTTTTACTTTATAAACCGGTTTTTTATATAGGACGTAACTAGGTGATATCATAAGTCTGCATCTATACTCGGATGGCGGATAACGGATATCTGATAATTATTCGGATAAACGCTAACCGGATTGGAACTCTAATAAAATCGTTCAATATATTATTAAGTGATTATTAAATTATGAAGAAAAATGGGTTACTTATATAAAACTTGATTTCACTTTAAAATGTATACAGTTTGCTTATTTTTTGTTATAAACTTTTTAATACCAAACTATTCTACCTGTAAATGTGCGTTACAATTTCTTTTTACACATTCATGAAAAATTATTCGACTTAAAGAAAAATTTTGAATTCGTAATTACAATTTAGTATTAATTGATATAAATTTTGGATTAAAATATAATTGGTCTTAATGATATTAAGAGTGTATGTCTAATTAAATCAATTACAAGATTTACAAATCGAATCATTTTAACGATCGATAGGAATCTAAGTAATAATAACATTTCAATATAAATTTTGATTTGCATATCCCAGTGTTATATGGTTCATACTATTTTTTTTTTTTTATGATCAAGAATAATGAGTTAAATGGGTTAAGAGCAATATTTCGCGAAATATACCCTTTTTTCCAAAGAAAAAAAAAGACAGTACAGCAGTAATGTACAGTACAATATGAATATGGGAATGACTAGATCATTATTCGATCATTGTATGATTCTTTTTAATGATATTACTAAAAAAATTATTAATATTTGTGTGCAACATTGAGATTATGTTTTTCTTTAGCTTTTATCTTATTTCCAGGTGTCCTGGAAAAGGTTTACGAATTTTTTACCGACAATTGGAGTTGAAGATGATGAATTCTCACTCCAATTTCTTTGCATATCTTTTTTGGAAATTTTTGGGCAATACTTATAATCTGGATATTTTTTCATATGTTGTTGTTTGGCTTCTTCAGCCATTTTCATGAATTTAGATCTTACTTCTAATGGTTCTTTATGCCACATTTTACTGATTTCTTTAGAAAGGTTTCCAGTCGTTATTCTTGGATTTTTGGCACGAATTTCTTTGGCTTTTGCTCTCCTATATAACATAAAGGAATTCATAGGTCTTGGAAATTTTTTGTCATTTGCTTTGAAAATTTTACAAGTGGTTCCTTGAATTAAATCAACCATGTCACATGTATGAACAGTCGAAGGTATTGCCTTTGTGTTTGGATCGCACGTGATTGGCAAAATAGCGTAAGATTGCGAACCATTTAGGTGACTATCCGCAGATGGCAATTGTTGAAAGTTGGGAATATGTGTGTTTAATGCAATATTTTGAGGATGGAGAGAATACCAAGGAATGAAGAAATTATTCCAATGTCTTCCATCGAAAGTTCCATCAATTATGCCTTCCTGAAATTGCATTCTTGTCCTATAATGCAAAAAGTATATTTTTGAGGTTAGAAACCAGTTTATTTTATCGCATTGAAACTCAACGAATTTCTGGATAAGTAAAAACATTGATATTGATCCTTTTGTCCCGTCGTCATTGACCCATAAAAAAAAAATCGACGTATTTTTATTGCTTTACGACGTGATAAATTAAATATTCTCATTTTAGACCGGCAATGAATTGTTTTTTCTTTACATAATGATTGGTAAAAAAAACAATGATATCTATGCTATCTTGCCACAAGCAACTACCAGGTGTTTCTATGAATTTTTGCGTACTCATTCGAATAATGCATTCGAAAAATGAGTACCGGTAATTATCAAGGAGATACGAAAAATTTTTAAGTAACTTACAATAATATATATGGTGTGAACAGCCTAGTCGCATCAAATTATTTATGTTAGTGCTGCTTTTTTTTTTAAAAAAAAATTGCTTTTTCTTTAATAATAAAAGCTTAAAGGATTTTAAAACTAAATACATAGTTTGATAAATCTTGTCAAAAACTACTTAAATATATATATATTTTTTTGTAATTGAATTTTTTAGATGAAAGGTTTTCGCAATTTCAAGTTTCATATAAAATACTTGATATGACTAGGCTACGTGTATGTTTGTTAAAAAGTTTCCATACTATATATGGCCGTCATTTATGTGTACTAAGTTGCGAATCAATTTATTCCTGATTTTAGAAATTTAAGACGATCAAATTAATTTTAAATACAAACCATGTATACTCAATTTGTAGAGCGTTCTCAAGCACACCTCTTATGGATCGGAGTCAAATTTTTAATTAGTCAAAATTAATAAATTAATCAAACGAGTTACCATTTCGATGAACAAATCAACGAGATGCAAACCATCTTTTTTAGTTATTTAGTAAAGTAACACAAATATGTATAAGCCGCAGAATTTTGACTGTACGTACTGTACGTACGTACGTTAAAAAAAATTTGTACAAGTGCATATTATTTTTTTTTATATATATATATATTTTTTAGTATATTTTGTTTTTTTAATGTTTTTTAATAAATGAGCGTTGCCAAGAAAAAGCCAAATTTTATTCTTAAACACCGGATTCAATCTTTGAAAAACATGTATACGTAATTGAATCATAAAATTATACGTAAATTTACAAGTTCGATTCCTATTTTTCTTATTTGATTTGTTTAATCAAATATAAACATTAATTCAGATTATAGTATCAGTATTTATTTAGTTAGTTATAAGTAAAGCCATAATTTTTATTGAAATTAAGTGTCAAAACAACTAAGTCCTTATAAAAAAGTCGATGTTTAAGATCACCTAAAATTTGTACCAATCAGATCTACACATGTGATATTTTTGTGATATTTTTGTGATATTTCAGAATTTTTGTACACTAAACACACCAATCGGGATTATTTAATCAAATCATCGAGTTTGTTTTATTGTCAAGTTAAAACCAAATAAGCATATCGATATGAGTGCACGACATAAAGCGGGATTTATAAAAATCCAGGTAACATGTGTCAGATCATTCTAGTCGCTTCGATTGTGCGCTTTTAAAAATTGATAAAATTTTTATTTTTTGTTTTGTTTTTTTACTTAGATTAGATTAGTGATTGTACCCGGGTAGAACCTGCTATTGTGTGACATAGTAATTTATCCGGATATCTGGGTAATTTAATAGTAACCGGGTAGAGGTTTTCCCAACGGGTACAATCTCTAGATTAGATATTGAATTGGAATTTTTTACTTTTTCAGTCCTATTCAATAATAACAATAAAATTATTTCACAGCACACGTATGTACGTATGTAGTGCATCTGATTTAATCACGTAAACGAAACGACTAGAATAGTCAATTAGAAAAGCGTTCTGTCATAAAAAAAAAGTAGTATCCAGATAAGATCGGCCCAATTTCTATATTAGTAATGTTTTTATTATGCTAACAGCTTAGATCGATTAATTAAAAGTTGTAGAGATTATTGAGACGAATTTAAGGTGTTAAATCATCAAAGTCGGGCCAGTAAATGACGAAATATCGCTAAAAAACGATTAGGCGAAAATATGTAAACGATAGTTTGTTTTTATATATTCGTCCAATAGTTTTTGGGTAATATCTCATCCACTTGATCCAATTTTTATAATTTAACTACTGCTAAACTCGTCTAAATGGGCTTTACAAATCGATCTAAGCTGTTAACTTAATAAAAAATTACTTACCATTGATATACTGTACTTACAGATTTCATCGTATGCAGGTAATAAAATTTTATATCCCACAAATTTACTATTGTTCTAATATAGGATTCTGCTGACCTCATCCGGATCATCAATTAAGCTTATATACACTTTTTTAACAATTCTAACATAGTTTTTTTTTGTCTTTTTACAGAATAAATGAAACTTACTACTAAAAAACATTATTATTTACTATTCGAATATTTAAAAATATAAAATAGCATTATAGAACTTATGTTTAAAGATTTTTACAAAATTTTTGTTTAAAAATAATATAATTCTCGCGTATTAATTATTTATTATCCATGAAGAAACTATTTATTTGCGTAGATCAATTTTGCTTTGTCGTGTCAATATTGAAGTATTAAATATCACACATTTTATATCACGTTAAATGAGTTCGATCAACCCATATGTTCACGGACCATTCGGCTTGTCTGATTTTGTCGATCATGTTGCAGATTCAGAGTTTTTATCTAAAATTTATAACCTAGGTTAGCATGTCACAATGTCCAATTGATTTCAATTTTTTTTGGACATATGTACATATGTCCAGGACATATGTCCAAAAAAAATTGAAATCAATTGGACATTGTGACATGCCATCCCTGTTTATAACCCAAACTTACTTTTAATTCTGCCTCGGTAGCTTCTTATCTAATTTTAATTTGACACTATAACAATACAAAATTTTTTTTTCAATTCGATATCGAACAATAAATCATTCTATTGTTATTTTGTATCATGGATGTTTTTTCAACATTAGATCTTGAAAACCAGTTTCATAACAGAATATTATATTCTATTAGAAAATTTCTACAATGTGCATAAAACGCGGGTATTAATTAATAATTGATAACAAATTCGTGTAACATATAATTATAAACCAAAATTTAAGGTTAGAATAAGGTTATAGTTTATGCTAAAATTTGACAAGGAATAGAACCCGAATTAGGTTTGATAATCAGGATTGAGATATCAATATACCTGTGTTTCATACACTAGTGTGCGCATATAGAAAATCTTTATTATTATTTAACAAAGAACTTTCTTTTGTGTACATTAGCATTAGTGATTTTATTTCTTGTTACTAAATAAAAAATTAGTCTATATATTTTTAAAAAATAATTTTTAAAATAAATATATTTACCCTTTCTATTTGATACAATTCATTGCCTTTTAATTTCGCTTTTATCATTTTAGAGGCCGGGCCGGAATTAAAAAATTTTGAAAAACATGGTAAATTGCGGGCCAAAAATATCATAAACAGGATAAGTTTTATTTTGCGGGCCGTGTGGGTCGGCAAAATAAAAATTTTATCAGGCCCGCGCAGACCCTAATTCAGTTTCTAATTCCTGATAATGAATTTAATTTTATGAAACAAACTCATATTTTTAATATTTTTAAAAAAAATTAATATGTTTGCTTCTTCAGATTTAGAATTTTCTTGGTCAAATCGATTCTTCGACGCAGATATATTATACATATTTGCAACAATCAAATAAAATGTTGAATTGTAAAAAAATATAGGAATTATCATAAATTTAAAATTAAAAGTTGAATTTTTAATTGAAATATCGATTATGCATTAAATATGTATTCGTACGTCTGAGTATAATTTTTCTTCCTTTTTTTAATTTTTACTAACTCATATTACCGTACTGTACTAATTTACTATGTACTGTACCCATCTTTTGTCTTAAAAATTTTAATAAACAATGAATTCTCAACAAATTTCTAACCAACCAAAAATGGCTATTTTATTTTTAATGTTAGAAGCTTTTAAACCAATTAGTAAATATAACTCTGTTTTAACATTTAACAAAATTGTAATGAATAATATTATTCCATTCTTTGCTCATTCGCAAAAAACAAAAAAAAATTACTTCTTATTGCTTCGCCCATAAATTGATTCTATCAGGGATGGCAAATGACCTAATGACTCAAATGAATTATTGGTCATTTCAAAATGACCTATTAGGTCATTTAAAATTTTATATTATACTGTATTAAAACTAAAGATAATTTAGTTGGTCACAACTTCTTCGTTAGTTATTGAATCAAACATGTGTGTTATACATAATCAACCAGATTATTTAGTTGTATTAATATATGCAAATGCAAATAATATTTATGCTTCCAACTAACCGGATGCAAATTAAATAAAATAGTTAAATAGTCATGAACTAAAATTAATAAATATTCTTTATATTTACAAAATTAACACGATTAAATAGTAAATCTTATGAATAGCTTATTTTAAACGTTTAGATTAATGAATACTTCTTTATACTTACCGATTGAAATTAAATGCAAACATTCATTGAATAGATTATTTTAAATACTTAGATTATCACACTTTCTTCCCATGAGTCCGCGAATACAACATAGATAGTCACCCTATGTTCGTCATCTTTTATGAAATTTATTTATCGATAAAATGGAAATAATGGAAATGCTTAAGTGTGTTTTACAAGTCAAAGTGACTATTATATTGTAGTCTAAATCGAAAAGAGCAAAATGCCTTAAGTATCATAAAGTAAATGAATTAAATAGTAAATATTTATAACTCGAATAGCAGATTTAAATAACAAAAGTTCATTATACTCACAATTAATATGAATAAAATGAATTAAATAATCAATATTTATAAATAGCTTATGTTCTTCTAGTTGCAAACTGAAATGAAATTAAATGATAAATAATCGTAAATAAATTATTTTAGATATATGGATTAATAAAATGTTTTTTTATACTCACTAAATGCTGTAAAGTAAATGGAATTAAATAGTTAATATTCATAATTCAAATAACTTATTCTAAATATTTAGATCGATAAATTCTCGAACATCTTACTTTAGATCTTAATTAATGAACTCATTTGGTAATTCGAAAGAGAGTGTGATATTGTTTAGAATCGATTAGTATCCTTTATTTATATTAATAAAATATTATAGCAAACATGCCTACCGAATATCGCGCATATATATAAAAATGACTCCGATTTTTGGAATATCTGCAGATCATTGACGCGCCCCAAAATTTATAGTTACACAACAGGGTGCGTCAATCAGTTGATATCCAATCATATCATAAATTTTGATAGGTGCGTCAGTTAGTTGACAGATTGTGTAGCTTTTGAACGTGTACCTATCTGAAAGTAATTTTTATTATATAACCCCTTTGTTGTATATATTTACATTCTAAATTTCTAGCCATATTGACCGGAAATATAGTTAATAAAAAGATTATTTATATATGTCCTCACATGACAAAATGATTCAAAATTTCTGAATTAATACAATCTTTCTTTAAAATATATAGATTTAGGTGAAAGCCAGAAAAAAACAAGTGCAATATAAGCAAATTATCCAATTCCGCAATGCAAGTTGTTTTATTTTGAAATTAACATAATAGACAAATGAAAAAATAAGTATGCTGAAATATATTTTTCCGTAAATAAAACAAATTCGTTAAAACTTTGCTTATAATTCTTTATATACTTTTATTCAAAAGAATTATTGAAATTGGATTTTGCGAACATATATTTATTCATGAGGATTCTATGATGGTTCCTAGAGTTATCATGGAGATGATGTCAAGCTATTTTGCTGCTCAGAAAGGGGTAATCCTTACAAACCATTGTATTCTACTAGCAATACTATTGGATGCTATTTAAACTTTACAAATAACGCCATATTTTATACTAAAAATGGTATAAGCCTAGATAGTTATTGGCAATTTTTTTAATTTTCCAGTTTATATTATGTATATCACATCATATAGCTTAATATTTTACATCAATCCAACGCAAAGATATAAGATGCCTTTTAAATATCAGGATGCAATGCCTTGAAATTTGGCATTACAAGATAGATTTATAGAAGTGAATTTCGGTAGCAGAAAATTTAAATTTGTAGGTAATGCTGAAAAGTTATAAGTGTATTTTTGTTTAATTTAAAATTTAATGTAATTCTTTGTAAAATAGTGACTACTAGTAATGATATGGATGATGAATTATTAAAAAATAAGTTAATCAATGCATTTAATATGTGCATTTATATGATGAATATATGTGCACTTGAAGATTTAATCAATTCATTGAAAATTAATCAAGATATTGCTGCTTTTAAATTTCAAGAAAAATTTAATTTTATCATGAGAATTTATGAAAATGCGATTATTGATCTAACGAAACTGATTGATATTGAACTTAACAACAAATTTGCACTAAAATATTGAGTAAAAGCCTATTATCGAATGAAAAAATATGAATATGCAATCATTGATCTAACTAGTGCTCCTAGGTCCGGTCCGGGTCCGGTCCGGGATCAGACCAGACTCAGACTCTAAATTTTACTAATTTCAGACTTCAGACCAGACTCAGACTCAACTATGAGTCCGGTCCGGGTCTGGTCCGAAGTCTGCAGACTGGTCTGAGTCCGAATATATTTATATGTATTTTTTGGCGCTGAACAAGTTTACTTAGTGCATTTTGTTAGAATAAATTAGTAAAATTTTATGAATCATAAGATTTTATAGAATTTTATTAATAAAATTTTATAAAATCTTATAATTCACAAATATTTATTAATTAATTCTAACAAAATGCAC